>JARQWZ010006632.1:0-49830 GCA_033150135.1 Gobio occitaniae | reverse complement strand
CTTTCGGGCCGATTGCGAATCAAGGTAGACCACAGCTGTGTGTTAGCTCTGGCTCCTTGGAAAAATCCCGTCTGGTACAAGACGGGCGTGAGTTTGGGCATTGTTACGAAGTGGAAAGTTATCTCGACAGATGCATCCAACCTAGGTTGGGGAGCCCTTCACGAGGGCAGGCCGATCTCCGGTCTCTGGTCAGACTCGGAGAAGAGCCTTCATATAAACTGTCTAGAGATGAAAGCGGTCACGATATCGCTAAGAGCTTTCGTTCCGTACATAAAATACCACCATGTCCTGATCCGAACGGACAGCAGGTCGGTGGTAGCCTATATAAATCGCCAAGGCGGTCTGAGATCTGTCGATCTGCACTCAATGGCGGAAGAAGGGCCAGAGCACAATCTGAGTTCGCTGAGAGCGACTCACGTGCCAGGCATTCTGAATTTGGGTCCGGACATGCTGTCCAGGGGCAAAGTGTCCCCAGCAGAGTGGTCTCTTCACCCAAACATAATTCAGATAATTTGGGGCAAGTTTGGAGAGGCAAAAGTGGATCTTTTTGCCTCACAAGACAATGCTCAATGCCGAATATATTTCTCCAAGCACGAGGATGCGTTGGCCCACGAATGGCCCAACCTTCCTCTTTATGCGTTTCCCCCAATCTCAATGTTACCTCAGGTCATAGAGAGGATCAGGGAGAGCAAATGCGCTGTGCTTTTAATAGCCCCGCTTTGGAGAAATCAACCTTGGTTCTCACTGCTGAGTCAGATGTCAGATACAGCTCCGTGGCCGATTCCGCTGAGGAGAGACCTCCTCATGCAGGCGGAACGGCAGATCTGGCATCCCCGTCCCGATCTATGGGCGCTTCATGTCTGGCCCATCAACGGGTACATGAGAACCTTTCTGAAAGCGTTATGAATACTATTACTGAAGCTAGAGCCCCCGCGACCAGGCGGGCTCTATTCAGGCAAATGGTCAGTCTTTTCAGACTGGTGTAAAGCGCGAAGTCTGACCCCACATGATTGTGCAGTGTCAGAGGTGCTTACATTTTTACAAGAGCTTCTGGACGCGGGTCGCTCCCCCTCCACGCTCAAAGTTTATGTGGCTGCTATAGCAGCGTATCACATTCAAGTGAACGGACTGTCACTAGGAAAGAGCGATCTCATTGTTCGCTTCCTTAAAGGGGCTAGAAGGCTTAACCCACCTCGCCCCCCTTCAGTCCCTATATGGGACCTGTCCAGGGTCCTGGATGCCATGAAGAGCTCTGCATTTGAGCCTCTGCATTCTGTGAGCTTAAAGCTCCTGTCACTAAAGACCGCTTTTCTGCTAGCGATTGCATCAGTTAAGCGAGTGGGTGATCTGCACGCGCTCTCTGTGAGCGCCTCGTGTCTGGAATTTGGGCCAAACGACTCCAAAGTCGTCCTCAAACCAAGACATGGATATGTACCTAAAGTGCTTTCAACGCCATTCAGAGCACAGGTCATTTCATTTTCGGCACTTTCATCACAGTCAGATGAAATAGATGCTAATTTACTCTGTCCTGTCAGAGCGCTGAGAATATACATAGAGCGTTCCGCTGCTTACAGGCAAACTGAACAGCTCTTTGTATGCTTTGGCGGCCGCACCCGAGGGTGCGCGGTTACAAAGCAGACCCTGTCACGGTGGATAGTGGATGCTATCTCACTGGCCTGTGAGTCTAAAGATCTCAGTTGCCCCTTAGGCATTAAAGCCCATTCTACTAGAGGCATGGCCTCTCCGTGGGCTTGGTCTACTGGCATTTCTCTGAATGATATCTGTGCGGCGGCAGGGCTGGACCTCCCCGTCCACTTTTATCAGATTCTATAATTTAGATGTTCCGGCTTTACAAGCTGGGCTTCTTGCTGTATGAACAGATTTAACCCCTTAAGGCTCGATAAGGTCCGGCCTGGGTTGAATATTGTTAAGTCATAAGCATATTCCTTATACGGCCCGAAGCATCTGGCCATTCATTATTCCTGACCCGATTATGTCTGGTCTATACTTATTATTGCACGTGTATCGTGTTCATTTTCATGAGAGCCTGACTCAGGTCTGGCTCATTCTGAATTATTGATATCATACTACGGGCCCACCTAGGTTGGCTTTGGTTGGTGTCGTCGGCTTTAGAGCCGTTAAGCAAGCACGGCGTTTTGCATTGGTCCCCCATAGCGTTTTAGCAAAACGCAATACGAGAGTACTCTCGTAAGGGAACGTTTCGGTTACTAACGTAACCTCGGTTCCCTAAGATGAGGGAACGAGTATTGCGTTTTGCTTGCCGTGCTTGCTCACTTGCTCAGGAGTCGCTTCAGTCGATTAACCTGACTAACCTTGCGAGAGTGGGTCTTATATACCCTAGGCTATGCAAATTCTGTTGCCCCTTGTGGCGGGAATTTGGAAGGACCTGATTGGTCCGTCCCGCCCCACGGTCTCGCTGTAGGTTGCTGCAGTTGCAGCGGCACAGCCAATCCAGCACGCAGCTGCTTCCTGCTGAGAGTTGTACAGCTGCACTGCGTATAAAAGGTATTTTTGGATAAAAATTTGCTTCAATATCTCGAGGAAAGGAATTCCCCCCATAGCTTTTTAGCAAAACGCAATATTCGTTCCCTCATCTTAGGAACCGAGGTTACGTTAGTAACCGAAACGTTCGGGGAAATGCTCCCCCGTGAAAATTTTGATTTCTCTGATCTACATATGTGCATTTTTAATAAGTTTGAAGGCCAAAAAAATGATAATAAATAGCTTTCAAAACCATGTCAGTTGGCAGTAGATTATTTGATAATACCCCCCTAAAGATGAGCTTTGACTGTAGTCTTTTCATTTTCGTCTGTGTCCCCTGAAAAGTGTTGGGAACTTTTTTTGACCAAAGAGCGCTTTTTGGTAAATGCATTTTTCCAAAAGAGCCACAGTAAAAATATATATATAAAATTATTACTAAAAAGCACTTTTTTTTCAATTAAATGTCAACAGTAGTAATTATTAGGTCCATAACTAAAAACAAACAATTATGCAGCAAACAATAAATAAATAAGTTGAGATATGGAATTAATTGTGCAGGGTTTTCACTGTGAGGTTGACCAACTGATGAGTATCCTCTTGGTGTGTGTGAACGCCCACAGTGCTTACATCCAGGGCCGGCCCTGACCAATTTGCTGCCCTAGGCAAGATTTTACTTGGTGCCCCTTGTAAGGTTTAGCACTACATGTTATCAGTCTAAGTTGTGGAATTACTACGGTTTATTTTTGTAATGCATTGATGTTTTTATTTTTATTTTCATTGTTGTTATTTTATATGATGCCCAGTCCATTCTACCCCGTCATTATGTTCATGATATTATTATTATTATTATTTTATTTTTTAAAAGGCTGATGATAGTTAAACTATACAAAAATAGCACCTATGCCACATTACAGCCTTAACACAAATAGCAAGAGTAATAGCATCCAGCATTCATGCACAAACTATTAATTGAGAACTAGCAAAAGTGTTTGTTTTCCAGTAGATGGCAGCAATCTTCCACTAAACTATGCACATTCATGTTTTCACCATGAATTAAACTGAGAAATGTAGATATTTAATGTGAATTTTAAATAAAATGTTGCTATTTTAAATAAACCTGTATATAAATATCATTACTTATTTTGGCAAATACATTTTAAAATCACCATATGTCCCCTTAAAACTGCACAACTGTAGAGTAAAAACATTAGGCTATTAAAAAAGTGATATTGCATGCATTTTTATTTACAAAATCACACTGGCTGTGGCCTCTGGAGAACCCAGAACAGCTGTTTGCATAAAGTTTAAGGTAAAACTGGAATGAATTAGCGAACATTAGTATTTTACTACTATGCAATTAAATTAACTGTACATTCATTAGCCTACATCATGTTACCTGTCCTTTACACTGCAAAAAATGCTCTTCTTATTTAGTATTTTTTCTTGTTTCCAGTCCAAATATCTAAACATTCTTAAATCAAGATGTATTTACTAAAATGACATTAGATATTTTTTCTTGTTTTCTGGGGGGAAAAAACACTCAAATGAAGTGAGTTTTTGCTTAAAACAAGCAAAATCATCTGCCAAATGGGGTGAGAAAAATGATATTATTTCTGTTTGGGACGGAAACAAGAAACAATATTTAATCAGAAACTAGATTATTTTTCTCACCCCAGATCATTTAGCTTGTTTTAAGCATAAACTCACTTAATTTTGATTTTATTTTCAAGAAAACAAGAAAATATATCTTATGTAATTTTACTTATCTAGTAAATGCATCTTAATTTAAGAAGTTTTAGATATTTAGACTAGAAACAAGACAAAAATACTAAGTAAGAAGAGCATTTTTGCAGTGTGTCCTTTATCTTCCCTGCATCAGAGGGCTTCTGTCTTTTTTGACACTACAATTCGGCCATCCATCATATCAGGCAACTTTCACCGTTGTCTACACCTGGCGCGAGCGGCCAAGCACCGTAAAAAATGAAAGCAATCCTGTCTACATTAGATGAGGCAGGGAGGCGACGCGACACAACACATTCCCAACGTTAAACTGATCACACGTTATATTTCTGACGCACTTCAAGTAGCTCGGCGGGGGAGATTGATGAGGCGGACCGGGAAGAGGCGGGGGACTTAGTTAAGTTAATATTTCGAATTAATATGAATAAAATAGTATCAGTAATACATTTTGGCGCCCCTATGGATGAGTGGCGCCCCTAGCATTTGCCTATTCCCGCCTAGTGCCACGGGCCGGCCCTGCTTACATCTACTGTGTTTATGTGAATACTCGACTTGGCATTTTGATGTATTTCTGTGTTTATTTGGGCCGTTTAGGCGCGCAAAACCGAAGACTTGTGACGGTTTTACCTTGATGGCTGTGGGCGCGGTGCTGAACTAGAAAGCAGCGATTAATGCATTATGACGTCTGATAATTCAATGTAGCCTGTATTTGCCAGGAGACAAACAATAATTAAAGTCTAACAACAATATTTTGTGCTGAAGGAGATGAAGCTGAGCTCCAGCAGGGTGTGTTGTGGACCTGAGGAGGCGGAGCTGCACTCCGGCCATATTTAACCTTTGCTAGCAGCCACCCTGCATACCATAGCAACTATTTAGCAACACCCTAGCAAATTAGCTGTTGCTCCCCACCCCCCTTTCCAGAAGTGCTTCCTCAGGCTACGTCTGCATTAATCCGGATAGATTAGAAAACTGAGTTTTCGTTTCAAAACGCTCTCTGTCCACACTAACATTTTCCAAAAGTTTCTCATCCACACTGAAACGTCAGTTCCCTACGTACATTAGTGACTAACGAATGGGGGTTTCGCCTAGAAGCCAATCACCTTCGAGGAATTTAACAGCGCCCAATGGCAGTGCCAATGCCATGGGCATGCGTAATTTGCATGCGTAACTCCGCCCCACCACGTGGGTATATAAAGAAGTACGCTGGGAACATCGCATTATGTTTCTGCTTTGGAGCCAAGAGTACCTCTTCACTCCTTCAAGCCTGCTAACTGAGTCTTTGTCAGCCTTCGAGACGAACAGCTTTCCAGAGGCGTTGGTGTCTACGGCGCGTTCCAGTGATCGCATACTGCCTGCCTGCTGATCAGTGCAGTGGTCCGTCTGACAGCTGGTGTGTGGTCCCTGGGCTCTTCGGCGTCTCTGCGAAGCTTCCTCTCCTAAAAGAGCTTACACGTGGCACGTCCTTTTCAGGATGTCTCGCCCGTGTACTTCTGGGTGTGGCCGGTCGTTGATATCTTCCGATGGGCACAATCTCTGCTTGGTATGCTTGGGCGTTCAGCATGCTCAAGCAGCGTTTGTGGATGAGTCATGTTCCCACTGCGGGAGCATGACCATTGCGGTGCTGCGATCAAGACTCCATGATCTTCGTAATGAAGTGAGAGTCCCCTCTACCACACCCCGATCTACCGTTCCTCCGAGGGGCGGTACTTCGGCTGGTGGACAGGGTGATCTGAGGGTGACGGTGTGGAACAAAGCCCCGACGCTCATGCCTCGGGCCACACCCCCCTCTAGCGCTCCGCAACCCGCGAGTGTCCAGGCGGAGATCGCAGGGCCTGCTCCGGCCCCCCCGCGTATCTCGTTTGGCACTCCGGAGGATGTCGGTCATCGCATCACAAGATGGGCTCGAGTCCTCTAAGGATGATGACTCGGCTGTGCTGCCGCCTTCGGGCATGCCAGCATTGCCCGAGTCGGACTTAGAGCTGACAGCCATGCTGTCTTGGGCAGCCGCGAGTCTCGGGATAGAGTGGAACCCTCTGCGCTGACACCCGTCAGTCCCCGCCCCCAATACCTTTCTTTCCCGAGCTGCATGAGGAGGTTGCGAGGTCCTGGAAGTCCCGTTGTCTTCCCGTGACCGTTTGGCGACCTCCTCCGCCTTCTCCACCCTTGATGGGGCCGCGGCCAATGGGTACACTGGGGTCCCCCCAGTTGAACGTTCTGTTGTGATGCAACTGTGTCCGCAGAGTGCTTCAACATGGCGTGGCGACCCTAAGCACCCCTCCAAAGCCTGTCGATTCACATCAACCTTGGTGGCGAAATCACACAGAGCTGCAGGACAGGCTGCTGCTTCTTTGCATGCCATGGCGATCCTTCAGGTCTACCAGGCCAGGATCCTCAAGGACATGTACGAGGGTGGAGTTGATCCGGGGCTCGTGGACGAGCTGCGTGCCGCCACCGACGAAGGTGACCGCACGCTCCCTGGGTCAAGTGATGTCCACAAATGTGGTCCAGGAGCGACATTTGTGGCTAAACCTGGCTGATATGCGGGACTGCGAGCGAACGCGTTTCCTCGATAACCCCATATCCCAGGTTGGCCTCTTCGGCGGAGCGGTTGAAAACTTCGCCCGACAGTTTTCAACCGCCCAGAAGCAGACTGAGGCAATCAAACATATACTGCCCCGGCGGCCAGCTGCTGCCTCCACCCAGCCGCCAGGCATAGTCGCCTCAGCCTGCTCGCCGCCGAGGACGCCCTCCTAAGGCTCCCGCCCCTCCCGCCCGGTCCCAGCAGCAGCCTACACCTGGGCCGGGTCGTGGAGGAAGCCGTAGGAAGCCTTCCAGTCCGCTCAGCCTGCCCTGCGCCCCGCTAAATGCCAGGCCAAGCGGCGCTCCTGAGACGGACGGCTCAGGAATGGGAAATTCTTTCCAGGAGATGGTAGCAGGACCACTCCTTCCCCCGGTGGAGGGCCGAGGGAGAATCCTTTGTTCAGCTGCTGGCCCCCGGGTCAGCAGCACCCTATTTTGGTCAAAGAAAGAATTAACGCTCCCATCCCTGAGTCCCCAGAGACCGGTGATGACAGTGCGCGCCACCCGCGGGTCCCGCCACTCGCATCCCTCTCTGTCGCCAGCCCCCTGGCAGAGCAGACCCCAGTGGAACGTGCGTCCTTCCCTGGTCTCCTCTGTCAAGACGCAGCTGTTAACCGTGCCCACACACCGGGACGCCCAACAGCCTCCCTTGTCCGGGCCGGTAACGCTGCATCGCTGCCCCACACCGGGTACATCTGTAGTCCGAATGACCCCGCTGGTGCAGTTTCTGGGAGCCTGGCTTCAGCTTCCGGGACTGTCCCGCTGGGTCGCGAATTCAGTTCGCGCAGGCTCCTCCCTGCTTCCGGGGAGTCCGCTTTACTATGGTCGGGGCCAATGCCCCTGTCATGCGAGCGGAGGAGCGGTTCTACAGCCCCTACTTCATTGTACCCAAAAAGACCGCCGGGTTAAGACCGATCCTAGACCTGCGCATCTTGAACCGTTACCTACACAGGCTTCCGTTCAAGATGTTGACAGCGAAACGCCTTTTCGAATGCGTTCGTCCGGACGATTGGTTTTCAGCGATCGACCTGAAGGACGCCTACTTCCATGTCTCCATCCTACCTCGACACTAGGGCTGAACGATTTTGGAAAAAAATCTAATTTCGATTTTTTTAACCAATATTGCGATTGCGATTTAATATGCGATTATTTTTTAAACTCTTTATCTTCTGTATTATTCAACAATACATTATTGTATAGTAATGGTGGAAATCTTTAATTGGTACCTCACAATCCGATTCCGATTCTGGGAGTCACGATCCGATTCCAAAACAAATTCTTGAACTTTTTCCTTTTTAAGTTTTGAATAAATTAATAAGATTAATATGTTTTTAATTATGATATATGTAATTATAAGCTTTTTAAAATAACTACACATTATAACATTTTAATTAAAACAATTGCATGTGAATAATTTTAAATATATAAACGAATATAGATGCAAAACATAAAGTAGTAAATCATAAAGAGAAACAAAAAAACATTACAAGCAATGAACAAAGAGTGCTTTCAGTATATAAGAGTGTCTGAACTGTGAGTGATTTTTCTCTTTCTCAGCTCTACTGTTGTTTGATTATTAATGATGACATCATAGACAGCGGGAGACCTGCATTCACACTAATGCACAGATCTCTTTTGATATATAAGATGTTTTTGCCCTGTCTGTTTAATTCATTAAGACATTACTGATGGTGTTTACATTAATTTTGCGTCATAAAAGCATTTTGAGACGCGCACAGACGCGTGCTCGCAAGCACTCTTCACAATGCGCCTCGTGAGCATTTGAAATGGAAAGCCTTCGTTGAGCATTTGTAAGGAAAATACCGGCGGGCGAGAACACGCACAGTAAGTTTCTCACAGCGCTTATCCTGTGCAAAGAAGCCTGCGAATAGGTTTGCCAACCGTTCCGTATTATACCGAATGAAAGCCATACGGAACGCATTAATGCCTTAAATACGGGACGATTCCGTATTATAAGGAACGGTTGGCAACCCTACCTGCGAATGTCATTGCAATTCGCGCCGTCAACCTTTCCGAAAGTTATGAAATATTATTTTATGGTTCGTGCGTGATTGTGTGTATGTGTGTGAGAGAGAGAGATATAATGGAAGCAATCAGAATACGGGTGTTTCTAAAACACACGCAGCGCCACCGCGCACCTGCAGTTAAAATCTAAGCTCAGAATCGATCCAGAATCATTGGAGAGATGATAGTAGCCTATAGTATGAACAACACAATATTAGATAGATCAAACACAAACAGTTTTTTTTTTCTTTTAGGCCAGGCATATGATATGTGTAACGTGGCAAGTTGATGCTTCTTCTGCAGACTTTACTCTCGCGTGTCACGTGACCAGACTGTAATCGCAGCCTTTGCGGTTAGGAAATCGCGTTCTCTCATATCGCGATATTATCGCAAATGCAATTAATCGTTCAGCCCTACTCGACACAGACCGTTCCTATGGTTTGCTTTCGAGGGGCGGGTATATCAGTACGCGGTCCTCCCATTCGGGCTATCTCTGTCCCCTCGCGTCTTTACGAAGATTGTCGAGGCAGCCCTTGCGCCTCTCCGGCAGCACGGGGTTCGCATCCTGAACTACCTCGACGATTGGCTCTTAATGAGTCACTCTCGAGAGCAGGTTTGCGGACACAGAGATCTAGTGCTGCATCACTTAGCCCGTCTGGGTCAACTGGGAGAAGAGCAAACTTTGCCCCGTGCAGAGGATCTCCTTTCTCGGTATGGATATCGACTCGGTCGCCATGTGCGAGCAGCTTAGGAGCGAGCGCGCTCAGTCTCTGCTGACTTGCCTCCGTCAAATCGAGAGCAAGAGTGCGGTTCCACTGAAACACTTTCAGAGGCTCCTGGGCAGAGGTGGAAAGTAACGAATTGCATTTACTCGCGTTACTGTAATTGAGTAGTTTTTCTGCGTACTTCTACTTTCTTTCTTTGTCAGACCCAGCTGAAAGTGAAACGCCGTCGTGAACCCCTGGATAGTATGGAAAAACTTTGGATATAGACAAGAAATAGCCATGTGTTGTCCTGGAGGATATCAAATTAGCAAAAAAAAATTGATACAAAGGAGGAAACACATAGAACATGTTCGGGAACACCATCCCTCTGTGCAGATAAAGGTATGTTTATAACTTAAGGCCGAATGTTTTCTGTGATGCAGAGGGAATCCCGGAATTACAGTATAACGCATATGTCGCGTAAAACACGCAAACTGATGAATGAATACATCGACAGTAGAGCTGTATAAATCAAATCGCGACATGGTCTGTGAATATTAAAGCTCAAAACACTGCTATATGATCTGCTTCTTCTGTGTCTCTGTGAATGAGCAGCTCCGTTTCGTCTGCTAGCCTACATACTTAGCCTACGCGATGCTCGTGGTGTTAAAACGTCTCAAAAAACATATTTGGGCATGAACATACAGTATGAACATTTCCAGAGCTGATCTGAGACCCCCTGATGAACATTTTCATCATTTTATTTGATTAAAAGCCATTATCAAATACACTCTGAAACAGATCTTCCCTGAAATAGGTCCTCACTAAAAACCTGTCAAAATAAACGGTTTAAGCTGCATGAGCGCGTGCACGGGTTGAAGCGCTATTTTTAGCACGAGTGTAATGTTTGTTAATAGATTTAACGTAAAAAAACATCATTAATCTTGACAAACTATATATCATTCTAAAGGTCTAAACCTCAAGCATCGAGGACAGACCACTGTTTTTCAATGAAAAGCTTATAACGGCTGTATTTTTGCATGAATGTAAGCAATACACATCAAAACAATTGATAAGAAAAAAAGAGCACATACCGTAGTTTCCTAATTACGAGCCACACACGCATCCACTGATAAAAGTTCCAGAATGAATGGAAAGGTGAGGGTCCACTGAATAACATCCCATAGAGCATTTTAATCCAACGAAACAATAACGGTGTAATATTGATGGTTAATCCTTTGTTTACATCGCATTTCTGCGGAGCGGAGTATCATACTAGACTGTTATGCAATAAAATAATGCACCAAAAACCGTCTCCCGGTAGCATAAAGTGGCATGGGTTTATAGCTTAGAATGTTATGAACATAATACAACTAACCCCACTCAAAAACATGCAAAGATAGCCGCGATATAGTCAAAAATATCCAACCATATCACTCGTTTTAGCTGATGTCAGGACGTGCTCATCCAATGATAATGTCTGTTTATCTGGAGCCAATAAAAGCATTGAATCATCATGACTGACAGAAAATGTAGCCAATGAACACACGATTCCAACGAGACCTCTCATGTGTATATTTGTCACATGGGCGTGAATATTTATTCATTTGAATGGGGCGCGCTCTCCCACGAGAAGCTGAGACGTAGTCTGTGTGACTGTGACACACACTGTGACACACACACACCCCTCCCCGTCATCTGACAGCTAACAGCTAACGGGCTAGTACAGACGGTCTCTTTGTAGTAACTGTTTGCTAATCTTACTAACTGGACGGAATTTATTATCCAATGGATCGTCAAAAGAAGTTTGTATTGTGCTGAAGATGCTTTATTTGAGCTCACTCGAAGCAGCGATGTGGAAAACATTGAAGGAGAGTGAACACAGCGATGACGGTGATATGCTTGTTGACAGAGAAGTTGATCCAATAACATACCGGTGAGTTGCTATGTGTAGTTGTTTATGTATATTGAGATTGTGTGTGAGAATGTATTTATTTTATTGTTTCTGTGTGCTAGAAAAAATGCA
Organism: Gobio occitaniae; assembly: GCA_033150135.1. Lineage (NCBI taxonomy): Eukaryota > Metazoa > Chordata > Actinopteri > Cypriniformes > Gobionidae > Gobio > Gobio occitaniae. The sequence continues at coordinate 38,253 of JARQWZ010006632.1, read as the reverse complement.
ATATACCAATATGCATTATACATATGCTGATATTTTGCATTTTTCCTAGCACACATGGGGAAAAATTATATATAAATTTTCCCCATGTGTGTGTAAATAAAACATATATATATATATAACACATGTAATTGTTTATATATATATATATATATATATATATATATATATATATATATATATATATATATATATATATATATATATATATATATATATATATATTGAGACTGTATTTATTTTATGTTTTTCTGTGTGCTAGAAAAATGACAATATACCAGTATAGATTATACATATACTGATATTTAGCATTTTTTCTAGCACACACAGGAAAAAAAATATATATATATAAAAAACAAATTGACGAAAAAAGAAAAGTTCTGGACGGCCGACCATCTGTGTGATTGTTGATTTTATCGCTGGCCATCAATATGAATGCTCACTGTATCACCGGCCATTAGATTGATTGTAGGACTGTGTGCCAATGTATGGGCCGCCGTCAATATGAATGCTCACTGTATCACCGGCCGTTAGATTGATGTTTGGGCTGTGTGAGAATGTATAGGTGGCCGTCAATATGAATGCTGTCTAACCGACTGCCCATCAGTTTCATTGTTCATGGGATGGCCTGTAATTAGAGTGAATGATGACAGTGTGATTGTTGATTGAATGGGCAAACTATACAGAAATAATACATGCAGTGCTAATTCTCTTTCCTTTCCTTGCCATTCTACAGGCATCAGGTTGAGTCTTCAGATGAGCTATGGCATCCAAGCACCAGCCAACCAGCAGAAAAGAGAAGAACGCTTTCAGATTCTTCAAGATCTGCACTTGCTGTTGTAGACCTGAATCGGCCAGTAAAAGGCCAGTAAATGGTTTTTTTTTTACATTTGCAAATTGTGTGTGTTTTTATAGCTATATATTTATATTATATTGTTATTTATATTACTAGTTATATTTATAGTTATTATACTTATATTACTTGTTGTATTTTCAGTTGCAAAGAAGTTTAGCTCTTTTTTATTAATATTTCATTTTTATTTTATTTTTATAAGTTCTGTTGTACAAATAAATCACTTATACAAGGTCTTATGGTTCTGCCTATTATTTTATAGTTGAAAAAGTATTCAAGCATCATATATGATGGCTAAAACAGCTTGCAGTACACTTCATAACATTAGGTTATCAAGTCTCCTGTAGGTTTCTTGGCACCTGGACATATTCTTAGAAAAAAGCATGCAGGAACCCCATTTTTCATGATATCTTCGTCAAATTTTAAATATAAACTGATGAGACTTGTGCCTTTCAAATCATTAACTAACTGGATTCCTCCAGGCTTATTTTCATATATTTTTACATCAAATAATAAAGTGTTCATTGTAGCACAAATCATCTTCAAGACACTTCAACTTCTATAACTGTTTGTCTTTCTAAGTTTTTTTCTACTTTAATGTTTGGGTAATAAACTCTAAAGTGTCTTCTTTTTAAAGATGTCTAAATTGTGCATGTAGTGCAAATTGTTCAGCAACTGCAATTGTTTTAGTTGGGAGATGTCATTTCTGGGGATGTGCCTCAAGCAGGCGGAGGGAGAAATGGAACAGACATAGTCTTGGAAAAAAGCTTGCAGGAACCACATTTTTCATTATATCTTCCTCAAACTTGAACTATAAACTGATAAGTCGTGTGGCTTTCAATCCATAACTGAACTGGATTCCTCCAGGTCTATTTTCATATATTTTTACATGAAATAATACAACATTCTGTGTAGTGCAAATAATTTTTGAGGCATTTCAACTATTATAATTTTTTATCTGTTTGAGAAATATCAACTCTGATTTCTTTTTATTAGAGTCCCAAGTGTCTTCTTTCCAAAGATACCTTAATTGTGCCTGTAGCACACTGTTCTCAGGAGCTATAATTGTTTTAATTCAGGTAGGTCGTTTTCAGCTGTGAGCCCCAAAGTGGGGGTGCTAGATGAAATTGTGACAGAAATATATTACTATTGTAGGCCTATGGAATACTTGTCAAAATAATAATAATAATAATAACAACAATAATAATATGACATAATTTAAACATTATTTAAGAATATATTTTTAAATCCATGGTTTAATTTAGTAAAACAGCAGCGCTTTGCCCAAAAAATTAAAGGATAAGTATTTGATTACCACCGTTTTGGTAATGAATTTGTATTAAATCATAAAAAGAAAACTCTATTATTCCTAAAGTTGTTAATCTAATTCAAAATAATTTATTTAGTTCTTTAGACATGTTTTATTGAAATGTAAAAAATAAAAAATGGTTTCAAGTTTGTTATAATAAAGCATTTTTTCAACCAAATCCATTAATTTAATGCCATTTTAACTGGTGATAATAATAACCATAATTTAATAATACAGTTTATTTATTAAATAATTAATACCGTGATGCTGTGAAACTCATTCTACCACAACCCTACTTGGGAGAGTCCCCCACCCCGCTGTTAAAAAAAGTAACTCAGTAACTTTTAATCTGAGTACATTTTAAATGAACTACGTTTTACTTTTACTTGAGTACATTTTTAGACAAGTACTTTTACTTCTACTTAAGTAAAATTTCATTGAAGTAATAGTACTTTTACTTGAGTAGAATATTTTGTTACTCTTTCCACCTCTGCTCCTGGGGCATATGGCATCTGCAGCCGCGGTGACGCCGCTCGGATTGCTACATATGAGACCGCTTCAGCACTGGCTACACGATTGAGTCCCGAGATGGGCATGGCGGTCTGGCACGCTCCGGGTACAAGTGACTCGGGCCTGTTTACAGACGCTCACCCCGTGGTCGAACCTCAGCTTTCTACGGACCGGAGTGTCCTTAGAACGAGTTTCCAGGCATGTTGTTGTATCAACAGATGCCTCTTCCACGGGCTGGGGTGCCATGTGCAATGGACAAGCAGCCGCGGGCTCCTGGACAGGACCCCAGCGCCTTCTGCATGTCAATTGCCTCGAGTTGCTGGCAGTACGGTTCGCCCTGCACCGCTTCAGAGCGTTGCTGAGGGGTCAACATGTACTAGTCCGGACAGACAACATGGCCACAGTAGCGTACATCAACCACCAGGGCGGTCTACGCTCCCGCCGTATGTCTCAACTCGCCCGCCATCTCGTTTTATGGAGTCAGAAGCACCTGAGGTCCCTTCGTGCTGTCCACATCCCGGGAGACCTGAACCGTGCAGCAGACGAGCTCTCACGGATTCAGCCACTTCCTGGAGAATGGAGACTCCATCCCCAGACGGTCCAGCTGATTTGGGAACAGTTCGGCGACGCACAGGTAGATCTGTTTGCCTCCCATGACTCTTCCCACTGCAGCCTGTACTATTCCCTGTCTGAGGGCACGCTCGGCACGGATGCACTGGCGCACAGCTGGCCCCAGGGCCTACGCTTATATGCGTTCCCCCCAGTGAGCCTTCTCGCACCGGGTACTGTGCAAGATCAGGGAGGACAAGGAGCAGATCATGTTGGTCGCCCCGTATTGGCACGGCCAGACCTGGTTCTCAGAACTGCTACTCCTTGCAACAGCCCCTCCCTGGCCTATTCCTCTGAGACCGGACCTCCTCTCTCAGAGACGAGGCACTCTATGGCACCCGCGTCCAGCGTTCTGGAAGCTCAACGCTTCTGGACGGGACGCGGCAGGTTTGAGTGGCCTGCCACCTATGGTGGTCGCCACCATCACTTCCGCTAGGGCAGAGTCTACACGACACGTCTATGCGTTGAAGTGGAACCTCTTCGTCACCTGGTGCTCTTCCTTTCAAGAAGACCCCTGGAAATGCCCAATCGGGTCCGTGCTATCGTTCCTCCAAGAGGGGCTGGAGCGAAGGCTGTCTCCCTCCACCCTTAAAGTGTATGTGGCTGCAATATCTGCCCATCACGACCTCTTGGGGGACAAGAAGGTAAGTCAGCACGACCTGATCATCAGGTTCCTGAGGGGGGCGAGGAGACTGAATCCTCCTCGCTCTCCTCTCGTTCCCTCTTGGGACCTCTCAGTAGTTCTAAGTGCTCTGCAGAGGCCTCCCTTTGAGCCTTTGCAGTCGGTTGATATGAAGTTCCTGTCGATGAAGACTGCACTGCTGACCGCACTATATAATACAATATTTAGCTCATTATATTAAAGGTTTAGGTTTATGTCCATACTAACAATTTAACATTATTCTTTGTCATTTTAAAGTAAATCTTATTAGTTTTATATTTACACTGTAAAAATAAAAACCTAAAAAAACAGCAGCTACAGCTGCAAAACAAAAACCGTAAAATTAAAGTCAAATATCTTAAGTCAAATAAAGTTAAAAAACTTCACAGAAATTTACATTAAACGTTTTAGAGAAAACACTATTAGTTTACAGATTTTTCCTTATTTAAATTAAGATATTTTACTTTAATTTTCTGTTTTACAGTGAAGGTGTATTTTTTACATGCAAACTGGTTTTACATTCAATTCTGGATACAAATATAACAAAATATATAGCAAACTAAATATCAAACAATAATTGGTTTTAAAGAGTACAAATCTGCACTGCTCTCCAGGTTGAAACTTCCAGGCCTCTGCCCACACCACAAAACACCATTTGACCAATTAATTAAATATAACAGCAAATAAAAATAAATATACACATTTTCTTTCTGTTGTTTAAAAATTTTCTTTCTGTTGTTTAGTTTTTTTCTATATTTGCAAGGCTATTTGCTGTCTTTCCGTGATCTTTTGAGCGTGATTGGTCAATCTGAACGTCATCCAGAAATCTGGCCAATGACAGTGCGCGTCTTCAGTTTGAATTATACACCTGTTGTCGTTGGAGAGTGTCTCGCGGGGACGCGGTCGCGGCTTCTAATCTGCAACAGGACTGCTTCGTCGCACCATTAACGGCATTGCATGGATCATTTTAAATCTGTTAAAATCTTATTTTGGACGAATTTTGATTGTGGGATGTCGACTGAGAACGAAAAAAAATGAATACGAACAGACTAAGTTACCAATGGCGGACAGCAGACGCGAGAAGGTAACTTGTTTCTACTGCTCATCAAGATATAACGTTAGTGCATTAAAGTCATATGCTAATCGTGATTAACTTACATATTCTGTTTCTGTGTTTTGTTGTGTTGTAATATTGTTAAGATAGGGCTGGGTGTTATGGCGATCTGATGATACTGACTATTGTTAGCGATTTTGCTGTAAACGTTAACATTACCTTTTTATATCGCGGAATGGAAATATAGCATATATAACGCAGCACTGACTGTACTAAAACTTTTTGACATTTTGACAAGGAAACATGCATGAATGTAGAATAATGCACGGGACATGCATGTGTTAAAATAAGCCTCTCTCAGACAGCATGCGATCCCGAAATCACTTATCTTTCTGTAAAATGCACACAATTATCTCAGAAACCTTGTCATGTGAGGTATTCACTTGATTTAAACAGTCAGTTATGTCTAAAGTAAAGTCAAAAAGTTCAAGTTAACGTGGGGAATCCCGGATGCGTGTCATTCTGTGCATCCGTTCTTAAAGGGGCTGCAGCTTTGTCATAATTTTAATAAAACAACAAAAGAATAGAGAAGACCTTCTGCTTCTTTAAGAATCAAGTGATATTAATTAATTGAATATCATAAAGTGAAGACTTTTAAAGCAGTATTATTCTGTAGCATTTTAATAAAATATCCATCAAAATAAATATATTGTGATATCGTTATTGTAAATTAAAATTTCTCATGTATGTAGAATTATATGGTCATAATGCCCATCCCTACTGTCAGCTAGTTTTAAGATCAAGCTTGTCATAAAATGTAAAGGAGTTTTGGAATGAGTAATCTGAGATCATGTACACTTGTTCAGCAGAGAGGACAGGAAACCACCATCCTTGGACTCTGAAGAATTATAGGTGTGACCGAATGCTCTCCTTTCCCTGTTGCCCACTTATATAAATTAAGCCAGAGATTTCCGCCGTACATTTCCCTTTAAGTATTGGGACACGTCATTTCCGATTGGCCATAAATAGCCTCTTTCAGCCTGTTGGGATACGTTGCTTCCTGTTGACTCGGGGGTTCCCTTTTCGCGTCCCACGTGCGGGCATTTCGAGTGTGGCGTCACGCCAGCGGTCGCGTGCTTTTCTTACGGTAAGCTTGTAATGCAGTGTCTTATGACAATTGTGGTTGGGTATTAATCTGACTTGCGGGTATGACGTTTAGCTTGTTACAGGCATGTGTGAACTCATTTATGCGACGCTGCAGAATCAAAGCGAGATCAAATAATCTGGTGGGCGGTTTGGTGCTTGACTGATTTCATCGTCGGGTAAGTCTGGGCCGAGGGAAGTGATGGGCTCTGCATGTGTGCGCATTTATTTTTAAAAGGAGGTGCTTACAGCTTGTTTCAGAGATATACAGACCAGTTTATGCGGCAGGATCAAAGTGAAACCAAACCATCTAAAAGTGGTTCATTATGAGCGATTGACTGACTTCATTGCCGGGTAAGCTTTTCCTGTTTGGGTTGAGACATTAAGCATTTCCGTGGGTACTAACCATTGAGTTTCTCCCCTTTAAGGTGTTTGAGATCTGTTGAGCAAATCTTTTGCTCTCGATTCAGAGGGCCTATTTAATGCGAGGAATCGCCGTTGTCCTACAGTCTATTTCTTCCTTGCCTGTTCACCCTGATTAATGACGATGTTATAATTTGTTTCTTTTGTTTTTTTATTTCTTTATGTGGGAATTATTTGTTAGTGAGAGCTATTGTTCCCAGGCGAGTGTTTGGGTTTATTAGTCATTTATTGTGTATATTAATTTGATTTATTCTGGAATTATTTCTTTATTGTGTTTGAGTGTGTGTGTGTGTGTGTGTTAGAGTGTGTTTCTTTTGCTAGATGCTGGGGGCTCCAGTCAGGAATCCTCTTTCTCCTTTCCTGTGGATTGGTGATGGTTTGAACACAGGGTGTGGTGTGCAGTGAGACGCACGGATTTTGTGTGCAGTGAGACGCACGGATTTTGTGTGCAGTGGTGTGAGTTGCCCCCAGAGTGTGTGTGTGTGTGAAGCCAGGTATTACCTGTTCTTGAGTCCTCAGTTAAAGCTCTTGAATGTACTGTTATTGTAGGTCATTGTGAGTGTTTGTTAAACGACCATGTTTCCTTCCCTGAGTATATAAATGAGTATATGAATCAGTTGTTGTGGCATGTCCTGCCTGGCACGCCCAGTTGATTTTAAATTAGATTTTTATTGTTAATAAAGAATTATTGTGCATGATATTCACGTCTCTGCTCCTTCCTAATGCAACCAACTTGCGTGCCTTAAGATAAAGGTATCAATTATTCTCTGTGTATGTCAGAGTGGCGTAGTCGGTTCTCTTAAAGCTGCCTGTTATTCTATCCCATAAGAATTGCAGGTTTACTCATGCCACATTGTGGTGCAGTCGGCAGGGTAACGCATTGGTGTGGGACAGAGATGTGAATTATATATTATTCATGTTGTGGTGTCGTTTTTGTTTTGTTTTACTTTGTTGAACAGGAATAGGACAACGGCGACCCTGTGCGGCCAGTAGTGCTCGGGTGGTGTAGCCATTATTTTTTGGGGATTTGGTCTCGGCCCATTCAGGTAATCCTGTGGTATGGAGGAAGAATTGCAGGAGCTGCGGGCACTGGTGGCCCAGCTGCGGACTGATAATGAGCAGTTGCGCCAGGGGACATCAGCCGGGCTCCCAGCCCCGAATGCTTCAGCTAGTAATCCGTCTACTGCGGCACCGACTTCAGCAGGTAGTTTTTCACTTCCTGATACCGGCCCACTCGAGCGATTTGTGTTTATTCCGAGGGATCATAAGTGCCCAAAATTTAATGGTAGGACCGGCATTGATATTAATGAATGGTTAGAGGAGGCACGTGCTTGTATGAGGGCACGTCATATGTCTACCGTTGACCAAGCCTTCTTTTTGATCGATCATTTGGAGGGCGAGGCACGTGAAGAGCTTTGTTATCATTCGGGGGTAGAGCGGCGAGATCCAGACCAAATCATCGCAGCATTGCGCGAATTGTATGGTTGTACGCGATCATATGTAGCGTTACAGGAACTGTTTTTCTCTAGGCGACAGCAGGAAGGGGAGACCCTTGTGGAATTCTCCCTGGCCCTGATGAGCTTATGGGAGAAGGTTAAAGAACAGGCGCCACATGAAATGCCCAATACTGGGGCCTTATTACGAGATCAGTTCGTTGAAAATGTTAGCGATAGTACACTTAGACGTGAGTTAAAACAGTTAGTTCGACGTAGCCCCGATAGTACGTTGCTTGAAGTGCGTAGTGAGGCAATTCGTTGGGAGCGAGAGGGGACCACCGGGGGTGCAAGGGGACGTAGCTATTCTGTTCCAACGGCCCACTGTATACAATATGGGGTGCATGGACAGTCGCAGCCTGGCGGTAACATTCCAGGAGGGTCATCCGAGTTGCGTGAATTAAAGGAGATGATGAAAATGCAACAACAACAATTGAATCAACTTACTCAAAGTTTAGCCCATATTCAGAGAACTCAACTGGGGGGTGGAGTACAGCGATTTAGTCATATTATTTGCAGGCGGTGTAACCAACCGGGACATTTCGCAAGAGAGTGCGAGGGGGAGCGTAGAGCTACCCGGTTTCAGCCTACCATGCCGGCAGGTCCTCCCCGGGGAGGGGGACCAGCTCCATCCGGCCAGCCGCCGGAAAACTAATACCCACCGAGCGGTTGAGCCACTGCTCGGTTGGGGAAGGGAGGGGCTCAAGTCACCTGATTAGCCCAGACTCACTTGCTCGTCTGGTGTCGTCTTGTCCACAGCTCGTCGTCCACATGGGAGGGGTTCCTGTGTCTTGTCTGGTGGACACTGGCTCTTTGGTGACGACTGTCACAGAAAGTTGTTTTACTACTTATTTTAAACCTTGGGGACCAGAACGACTCCTTTCCTGCCAGTGGTTGCAATTACGAGCAGCGAACGGTTTGTCGATTCCGTATACAGGGTATCTGGAGTTAGAGATTGAATTTTGTGGTCGGTTGCTCTCGGGGTGTGGGGTTTTGGTGGTCCGGGACCCTCCTGGTGGTTTGGCCGGCCGAGTCCCTGGGGTTTTGGGGATGAACGTTTTGGGCCGTTGCTACCGGGAGCTCTTTGGCCAGCATGGCTCCGCTCTCTTCGAGCTACCGGCCGTGTCACAGGCTCCTTCATTTATTTCACAGGCACTGCAACACTGTCATCAGGCAGACATTAAGCCGGACGTAACTGTCCGGGGTCAAGTCAGGGTACGAGGTCGCCACGTGAATCGTATTCCCGGGGGGACATTAAAGCTAGTAGCTGCTACCTGTTCAACCCAGTATTCCAGTGGGATAGTCTTATTTGAACCACCAGAGGTAGGTCTCCCAGCAGGTTTGTTAGCATCCCCTGCCTTGGTGAGAGTGGTTCGAGGAACAGTATATATACCGGTAGTAAATGTCGGTACAACTGATATCGTTCTGTATCCACGAGTTACTATTGGTGCGTTAAGATACGTGGATGTGGTGAGTTTGCCTTCTGAGGTTAGCGAGGTTCAGCCAGTGGCAGTGTCAGCAAGCGTACAGGCGGCTCGAGTTACTCCGGTGCGGGATCAGATTGATTCCTTTGATCTGTCTGTACTGCCAATGGCAGACCAGGTGAAAGTTCGGGCCTTGCTGTTGAATTATGAGTCTGTGTTTTCCACATATGAGGGGGATCTTGGGTGCACAGGTCTCATTTCTCACGACATACCCCTTGTAGATCATACTCCCATTAGGCAGCGACATCGGCGGATACCTCCGTCCGAGTATGAGGTAGTGAAAGCACACATAAATCAGCTCCTTGAGGCACAAATAATTAGGGAGAGCAGTAGTCCCTATGCATCACCTATCGTGCTCGTGAGAAAGAAGGACGGTAGTCTGCGCTTGTGCGTAGACTACCGCCGTCTGAATGCGAGCACCAGGAAGGATGCTTTTCCGTTACCTCGTATCGAGGAGACCTTGGACTCACTGACGGGTGCCCAATGGTTTTCTACCATGGACCTCGCCAGTGGGTACAACCAGGTACCTGTTACGGAGGGGGATAGATACAAAATGGCCTTCTGTACTCCATTTGGCTTGTTTGAATGGAACAGGATGCCCTTTGGGCTGTGTAACGCTCCTAGCACCTTCCAGCGTTTGATGCAAAGACTGTTTGGTGACCAACAGGGACAGTCTCTCCTTTTGTACCTCGATGATATAGTTGTGTTTTCGGCCTCAGTAGATCAACATCTCTCTCGGATGGAGGTGGTCCTGAATCGTCTGCAGCGGGAGGGATTAAAAGCTAAATTGGGGAAATGTTCATTTTTCCAGAGGAAGGTAAAGTATTTGGGTCATGTGGTCTCGTCTGAAGGGGTCGCTACAGACCCAAGTAAGATTGAGGCAGTGACCCAGTGGCGTCGTCCCACTACTGCAGGTGAGGTGCGTTCCTTCCTGGGATTTGCCAGCTACTACCGTCGGTTCGTGGAGGGGTTCGCAAAAGTAGCTGCCCCGTTACATGGGCTAGTAGCAAGGCTGACAAATCCAAAACGTCGGAGGTGTTCAGAGCAGGACTTTGCCGATGCCTGGTCTATACAGTGTCAACAGAGCTTTGAGGAGTTGAAGCAGCGACTGTCTATGGCCCCAGTGCTGGCCTATGCTGATTTCTCCTTGCCTTTCGTCCTGGAGGTTGATGCCAGCTATGAGGGTTTGGGGGCAGTACTGTCCCAGGAGCAGGGAGGAAAGGTACGACCGATAGCATATGCTAGTCGTGGTCTTCGGCCCACTGAGCGCCATATGGACAATTATAGCTCTATGAAACTGGAATTTCTGGCGCTCAAGTGGGCCATGACGGAAAAATTTAGGGAGTACCTGTTAGGCCATAGATGTGTGGTATTCACAGACAACAACCCTCTCAGCTACGTTCTTACAGCCAAGCTGGGGGCCACTGAACAGCGTTGGGCGGCCCAGTTGGCTGTTTTCGATTTTGAGATCAGGTATAGGTCGGGTCGCTGCAATGGGAATGCGGATGCTTTGTCTAGACAGAATCCACCCACCAGGGAGGACATTCAAAGTCTAGTTCCGGGGCTGGCTATCCCAGAAGAGATAGCTCAAGTAGCCCAGGCAGGACCGGTGGTCCAGGTGAGCCAGGTAACAGTGTTCCCAGGCCCATCTTTGGGAGATATGCGTTCCAGTCAGAGGGCTGATCCACATATTGGAGAACTTTTACGTTTCTGGCGACGACAAGCGCCCCCGACATCGGGGGAACGCAGGCAGTTAGTAAAGCCAGTGATCACCATGCTCCGGCAATGGGACCGCTTGGTGGAGCAGGATGGGGTAATGTATCGTCGGGTGAGACGTTCAGACGGTGGGGAAGAAACCTTGCAGGTTATACTGCCGATGGCGATGAAGGACAAGGTTCTGATGCAGTTACATCAGCAGCATGGGCATCAGGGTGTGGAACGGACTACCCAGCTGGTTAGACAACGGTGTTATTGGCCGGACATGGCCTCTGAGATTGCACGTTGGTGCCAGCATTGTGAGAGGTGCCAGCATGCAAAGGGCCTTCCCTCAGCACACAGTAGTTTTATGGGACACCTGTTGGCTTCCCGGCCAAATGAAGTTCTGGCCATCGATTTTACAGTTCTGGAACCCTCCCGGTCTGGCATCGAGAACATTATGGTCATGACGGATGTATTTTCTAAATACACGTGGGTGGTGGCTACCAGAGATCAGCGGGCTGAAACGGTGGCACAGGTTCTGGTATCGGAATGGTTTTGTCGACTCGGTGTTCCGAGCCGTATTCATTCAGACCAGGGTCGGAACTTTGAGGCCGCTCTCATCCAACAGCTTTGCCACTTGTATGGGGTTGAGAAGTCTCGCACTACTCCGTACCACCCGGCTGGTAACGGGCAGTGCGAGCGGTTTAATAGGACCTTGCACGATTTGTTGCGTTCTCTTCCCGACTCTCAGAAGGGTGACTGGCCGTCGTGTCTTCCTCAGGTGCTATTTTTATATAATAGTACCCCTCACCAGAGTACTGGGGAATCCCCGCATTTTTTGATGTTTGGCCAGGAGCCACGCCTACCAGTCGATTTTCTGCTTGGGAGAGTCCAGGAACCAGAGGCTGGTTGTGTGCAGAGGTGGGTCCTGGAACATCAGAATAGGCTTAAAGTAGCTTTTGAAGGAGTGAGAGAGCAGCTAAGAACGGCGGCGGAACGTCGCAAGGTCCGGCATGACGGGCACGTCCGGGAGGAACCTTTGCGGGAGGGTCAGTTGGTGCTCCTTCGGGCTTTTAATGTGAGAGGTAGACATAAAATACAGGATCTCTGGGGCTCGGTAGTATACCAGATTGTGAAAGCGGGTGAGCAGGTATATTCTATCGCTCCAGTGGACCATCTGGGTAAAGTGAGGCGAGTGCATCGCTCGGCAATAAAACCTTGGGTGGGTGAGAGTCCTTTGGTTAACGCTCCTGAATGTAACTTGGTGGGACCAATAACACCTGCTGAGGAAGAGGAGGAGATCGGCGATTGGTTTGTAGTGGTACCCGACGCCCCTCCAGGGGGGCAGAGGTCAGTGCCACTGGTTGAGGTCTCAGTAGGAGGTTCCGGCGGGGACCACACCGTCACAGACAATCTCCCGGAGGAGGAAGAGAATGCAGGGGTTATAGCACCCACCACAGGTGAGGTGATGGCCAGAGTGCGGTCCCCAGAGCCTACTCCTCTTGAGCAGGATACGGGGGTAAGGCGCACCAGAAGGCTGATGGCAGGACACCATCCTAATCCTCACCGCCTCCCTCGAGCTGTAGGAAGACCACGGCACGACGGTGGGGCAGGTGATATTCCGATATCCAGTGCGGTGGTTGCCTTGTTTCGACCATGGCATTAAAAATCCTAGGTGAATAAAGTATTCATCGTCGGGTCGACGATGAAAATGTCGGGGGTTGATTGTGACCGAATGCTCTCCTTTCCCTGTTGCCCACTTATATAAATTAAGCCAGAGATTTCCGCCGTACATTTCCCTTTAAGTATTGGGACATGTCATTTCCGATTGGCCATAAATAGCCTCTTTCAGCCTGTTGGGATACGTTGCTTCCTGTTGACTCGGGGGTTCCCTTTTCGCGTCCCACGTGCGGGCATTTCGAGTGTGGCGTCACGCCAGCGGTCGCGTGCTTTTCTTACGGTAAGCTTGTAATGCAGTGTCTTATGACAATTGTGGTTGGGTATTAATCTGACTTGCAGGTATGACGTTTAGCTTGTTACAGGCATGTGTGAACTCATTTATGCGACGCTGCAGAATCAAAGCGAGATCAAATAATCTGGTGGGCGGTTTGGTGCTTGACTGATTTCATCGTCGGGTAAGTCTGGGCCGAGGGAAGTGATGGGCTCTGCATGTGTGCGCATTTATTTTTAAAAGGAGGTGCTTACAGCTTGTTTCAGAGATATACAGACGGCAGGATCAAAGTGAAACCAAACCATCTAAAAGTGGTTCATTATGAGCGATTGACTGACTTCATTGCCGGGTAAGCTTTTCCTGTTTGGGTTGAGACATTAAGCATTTCCGTGGGTACTAACCATTGAGTTTCTCCCCTTTAAGGTGTTTGAGATCTGTTGAGCAAATCTTTTGCTCTCGATTCAGAGGGCCTATTTAATGCGAGGAATCGCCGTTGTCCTACAGTCTATTTCTTCCTTGCCAGTTCACCCTGATTAATGACGATGTTATAATTTGTTTCTTTTGTTTTTTTCTTTCTTTATGTGGGAATTATTTGTTAGTGAGAGCTATTGTTCCCAGGCGAGTGTTTGGGTTTATTAGTCATTTATTGTGTATATTAATTTGATTTATTCTGGAATTATTTCTTTATTGTGTTTGAGTGTGTGTGTGTGTGTGTGTTAGAGTGTGTTTCTTTTGCTAGATGCTGGGGGCTCCAGTCAGGAATCCTCTTTCTCCTTTCCTGTGGATTGGTGATGGTTTGAACACAGGGTGTGGTGTGCAGTGAGACGCACGGATTTTGTGTGCAGTGAGACGCACGGATTTTGTGTGCAGTGGTGTGAGTTGCCCCCAGAGTGTGTGTGTGTGAAGCCAGGTATTACCTGTTCTTGAGTCCTCAGTTAAAGCTCTTGAATGTACTGTTATTGTAGGTCATTGTGAGTGTTTGTTAAACGACCATGTTTCCTTCCCTGAGTATATAAATGAGTATATGAATCAGTTGTTGTGGCATGTCCTGCCTGGCACGCCCAGTTGATTTTAAATTAGATTTTTATTGTTAATAAAGAATTATTGTGCATGATATTCACGTCTCTGCTCCTTCCTAATGCAACCAACTTGCGTGCCTTAAGATAAAGGTATCAATTATTCTCTGTGTATGTCAGAGTGGCGTAGTCGGTTCTCTTAAAGCTGCCTGTTATTCTATCCCATAAGAATTGCAGGTTTACTCATGCCACATAGGCAAACCAGGATTTTGGATCATCTGTGAAGTTTTTGTATGGGCCTGGTGAGTATGTTTTGCAAGTCCATGTCCGTAAGTTGATCTTTAATATTAATGTTTCATCAAACAAATTAATATTCGTTTGTGTGTGTGCATGTTTATTCCCCCCTCATGATCCAGAAGTTTTGGATCCATGATCCTGAAGAACTTTTACAGATGTTGACCCTGAATGTGTAAAAGGTAATCTTAAAAATGTTGTCATTATTTTAATGTTCTCTGTTTTTTTCTGTAATGTAGATGCATGCATTTTCTGTGAAGTTGCTTTGAAGCAATATCAGGGTTTTTCCTACATTGAAAATTTTTTGGCGGCCGCCAAAACAAATTTGTCCCGCCAAAGCCTTATTTGATCAGTTATTTTGATTTATGTGTGATGTAGAACAGATGACTGCTGCACTTGAGTTAACTGAGTGACAGAGAGAACGACCAGTGAGCTCCTACCCCGCTCGCACGCTCTCTCCCATACGGAAATGTAATATATGTACATATATGAAATATACATATATTAAATATATCCACATAGAAAGTGAAAACATATATGTACATATATATCTGCCCATAAATAAAACCTATTAGAAAATGGAACAATTTCATATATTGACATATAAAACTAGCCCATATATTTTATGTATGCATAATACAGTTGCGACGAAGAGGCGGAAGCGTTCGGATCCATTTGCAGTAATTTATTAACACAGGTAAGCCAGCAAAGATAGGCAGTCATAAAGATCAAACAATAGCACAAAAGAAGGGTAATCCAAGAAGCGTAAATCAGACAAGCATGAGCTAGAGGCAGAGTATAGGTAAATCAAGACTTCACAAATGAACAATGAGCAGAACAGTCCAGATAAAGGTGAGCTAAGGGTCCACAGGTGATAATGATGCAATAATAATGAGCAGAGGAGGAAGGAGGGGAAATGCAGTTCTAATACGCAGGAGAGAGGGATCTGGTGAAACCAGGAGGAGGCGTTGTAGAGCGTTCCGTGACAGAGCCCCTCCCCTGCGAGCGGCTCCGGAAGCGAGGACCTGGCCGACGGCGGGGTCTACCACGGGGTCTTGGAGCTGGTCGGTCTGGGTGGTCTCGGTGAAAAGCAACAGTTAATGTGGGATCCAGGATATCCTGAGACCTGACCCAGGAGCGTTCCTCGGGACCGTACCCCTCCCAGTCGATAAGGTATTGCAACACCCTGCCGTGACGCCTGGAGTTCAGGACCTCTCGCACCCGGAAAGCCTCCGGACCGTTCACCTCAATGGGAGGAGTCTGCACAGGAGCGACCTCCTCCCGGCTCCTCTCTCTCCTGGGGGCGACAGCGGGTCTGAAAAGGGACACATGAAATGTGGGTGAGATCTTGTAATGAGCAGGGAGTTCCAAACGAAAAGAAACAGGAGTTATCTGACGAAGGATCTTGAATGGTCCGACGAAACGAGGAGAAAGTTTCTTGCACGGGAGCTTGAGCCGGAGATCTCGTGCAGAGAGCCACACCCACTGACCGGGTCGATACCGTGGACCCTCACGCCTCCTCCGATCTGCCTGATGCTGAAAACGGCGTATGGCGCGCTGCAAGTGAACGTGAGCAGCATCCCAGGTGACCTTGCTGCGCCGGAGCCACGCATCTACTGCTGGGAGGTCGGATGGCTCCCCAGCCCACGGGAAGAGGGGAGGCTGGAATCCTAGAACACATTGAAAAGGGGTTAGACCAGTGGCAGGCTTTAACAAAGAATTCTGGGCATACTCCGCCCAGGCCAGGAAGCGACTCCAGTCCTGCTGATTCTGGTGGCAGAAAGTTCTCAGAAATCGAATCAAATCCTGGTTTAGACGTTCAACCTGCCCGTTGGCCTGAGGATGGTAACCAGAAGTTAGACTGACATTGATATTGAGTTTGCAGCACAACTCTCTCCAGACACGGGAGGTAAACTGAGGACCGCGGTCAGAGACAATATCCTCAGGCAGACCAAAGAGACGGAACACCTGGTTGAGAAGAGCCTCGGCTGTCTGTAAGGCTGTGGGCAGACCAGTCAGAGGTATAAAACGACAGGACTTAGAGAAACGATCCACCACGGAGAGAATAGTAGTAAACCCCTGGGAAGGAGGTAGATCAGTAACAAAATCCACTGCGATGTGCGACCAGGGACGCTGTGGTACTGGCAGAGGTTGTAACAATCCAGCTGGTTTGAGATGAGAGGATTTCACAGTATTACAAACAGAGCATTGATGAATAAACTTTATGACATCAGACTGGAGTGAAGCCCACCAAAAGCGATTGGAAACTAACTGTATGGTAGCCGCGATACCAGGATGACCGGCACTGGGGGTGCAGTGAACCCACTGAAGCACACGGTGGCGGAACCCGGGCGGAACAAAGAGACGGTCAACGGGACATTCTGGCGGAGCGGGATGATTACTTAGGGATGCGGTGATTTCAGTGATAATGTCCCATTGAACAGGGGCCACGATGAGAGTAGTGGGAATAATGGGTTCAGGCTTAGATTCCTCACAAGGACCGTCAAACTGTCGGGACAGGGTGTCAGCTTTGCCATTCTGAGAGCCCGGCCTGTAGGTGATCTTAAAGTCAAATCTTGAGAAAAACAGAGACCAACGAGCCTGGCGAGCATTTAAGCGCTTAGCTGACCTGATATACTCTAGATTTCTGTGATCAGTGAGTACCGTAAAAGGCTGATGAGCTCCCTCCAACCAGTGCCTCCACTCCTCAAAGGCGGTCTTCATGGCCAGAAGTTCGCGATCACCCACGTCATAGTTGCGTTCTGCGGAGTTGAGTTTGCGAGAATAAAAGGCACATGGAAACATTCTCGCAGGCTTACCACACCGCTGCGACAGGACAGCCCCCACTCCTGTGTTAGACGCATCCACCTCAATGATAAACTCCCTCTCAGGATCCGGGTGACGGAGGATAGGAGCAGAAGTGAATCTCTCCTTGAGCTGAGCAAAGGCCGCGGTACAATCCGCTGTCCACTTAAAATGTCTCCCCCCTCCTTGAAGCAAAGATGTGAGCGGAGCTACAATTACACTGAAATTGCGGATAAATCTGCGGTAAAAATTGGCAAAGCCCAAAAAGCGCTGCAGCTCCTTAACAGAGGAAGGTTGGGGCCAATTTACCACGGCTTTGACCTTGCTGTCATCCATCAGAACTCCGTCCGCACTGATGATATAGCCCAGAAAGGAGATACGTGTCTGGTGAAACTCACACTTGGAGAGCTTGGCATAGAGCTGGTTATCAATCAGGCGCGTGAGGACCGCACGAACATCCTGGACATGCTCCTCAAGGGAATCAGAAAAAATCTAAATGTCATCAATATAGACAATAACTCTCTGCTGTAACATGTCTCGGAAAACTTCATTTACAAAAGCTTGAAAAACTGAAGGACTGTTAGAGAGGCCGAACGGCATTACCCGATATTCATAGTGCCCGGATGTAGTAGAGAACGCAGTTTTCCACTCGTCACCACTCCGTATGCGAATCAGGTTGTATGCGTTCCTTAAGTCCAGCTTGGTAAAGTAGCGGGCAGTACGGAGCATCTCCAGGGCTACAGGAACTAACGGGAGAGGATAGCGATATTTCACTGTCACTTCATTAAGACCACGATAGTCAATACACGGCCGAAGACCCCCATCCTTCTTCTTGACAAAAAAGAATCCGGCGGAAGCCGGAGATGTAGAGGTAGTGATGAAACCTTTAGCCAGCTGTTCGTCAATGTACGCTCTCATGGTCTCTGTTTCAGGTTGTGACAATGGGTAAACTCTTCCGCGTGGAGGTACAGCTCCAGGCAAAAGCTCAATAGCACAGTCGCCAGCACGGTGAGCGGGAAGATGAGAAGCCTCAGTTTCGCTGAAAGCCAGAGCTAAGTCGTGGTATTCGGGGGGAATTCTCTGAAAATCCACTCCCTTGAGGGAAGCGCTGTGGTGTTCAGTACCTTGGACAACGACCATGCAGTTGATCTGACAGAATGCGGACCACCGGGATATCCTCCCGTCAGACCAGGAAATTTGGGGGTTATGTTTCTCCAGCCACGGAAGCCCCAAGATTATGGGATGCATGGGTGAGTGAATAGTGAATAACTGAATGGTCTCAGAATGCTGTGTCCCGACGTTGAGCGTGAGGGGTTGCGTGGTGTATTGCACCTCTCCTGACCCCAGGGGGCGACCATCTAGCGCCTCCACGGTTACACCAGGCTCACATGCGAGGAGAGAAACACAATGAGTTTTGGCGAATGCAAGATCGATGAAGTTTCCAGCAGCACCAGAATCAATCAAGGCTTTCACGTTTAGAGTTTGTCCGTTAAACTTCAAAGAACTCTCCACATAAAATAATTTAGAAGAGGGATTAGAACTCACCGCCGTAGAATTCTTGAGCGCTGGATTAACCGGACATGTGGCCCTCAGATGTCCCGCCTCTCCGCAATACATGCAGAGATGGTTTCGGCGTCTCCTCTCCCGCTCCGCCGTAGAGAGGCGTGTGTAACCAATCTGCATGGGCTCCAACTCCGCGTTGGGGAGAGCACCCTCGAAGAAGCTGGACCTGAGAGGTGTGCGTCGGGAGCGAATCAAGTTGTCGAGGCGGATAGCGAGCTCCATGATCTGATTCAAGGATTTACCGTCGTCGCGGCATGCCAGCTCTCCCTGGAGATCCGGGTTCAATCCCTTGCGATACAGGAGCTTTAGAGGTTCCTCCTCCCATCCAGTTTGAGCTGCCAGGGTCCGAAACGAGAGTGTGTAGTCCGCTGCGGTAGAATTTCCCTGGCGTAATGTGAGCAGAAGTTCTCCTGGATCCTTTCCTCCCTCTGAATGTTCAAACACCTCTCTAAATTGGGTTAAAAACTCATCATAAGAGGGAAAAGAGAGCTGACCTCCATACCAGAGTGCAGTCGCCCATTCCAGAGCCCGGCCGGTGAGTAGGGAACATATGAAGGAAACACGGCTCGCATCAGTGGAATAGGACTGTGTCTGCTGGTCAAAATACAAGCTGCACTGCAACAAAAATCCCTTACAGGCAGAAGGTGAGCCATCAAATTTCTCGGGAAGGGATAATTTTGGGTGGTTTGAATTGCTACTCACGGCAGGTGGAACGGCAGCAGGTGCGGTTGGATTCGGAGCTTGATTTTCAGCCGCGCTCGGCGGGGTTAGAGCTCGGACAGATCTCACGAGCTCCTCGGTGAGAGCTGTTAATTTTACCAGCTGTTGCTGATGGGTGATCAGCACCTCGGCTTGAGAGGATACCTCGGAGGCCAGTCGAAGGAAATCTGCTGGATCCTGTTTTGGTGAAGTCTTCTGCGACGAAGAGGCGGAAGCGTTCGGATCCATTTGCAGTAATTTATTAACACAGGTAAGCCAGCAAAGATAGGCAGTCATAAAGATCAAACAATAGCACAAAAGAAGGGTAATCCAAGAAGCGTAAATCAGACAAGCATGAGCTAGAGGCAGAGTATAGGTAAATCAAGACTTCACAAATGAACAATGAGCAGAGCAGTCCAGATAAAGGTGAGCTAAGGGTCCACAGGTGATAATGATGCAATAATAATGAGCAGAGGAGGAAGGAGGGGAAATGCAGTTCTAATACGCAGGAGAGAGGGATCTGGTGAAACCAGGAGGAGGCGTTGTAGAGCGTTCCGTGACAACAGTATTTTATATATATGTCACATATATAATTAGCAATATACATGACATATATTTCTTTGTATATATGTTCAATATACAAACTACACATATATGCGTGTTGCGGTGCGTATGCGGTGCAGGAGCAGAACGCGCTGTTGTGCTTTCATATATGCTGCGTTTGCAGCGCGCAACTGATCCGCGGTTGTATACCACAAACACAGCATTTATTCATTATTATTTTCATTTCAAATCCAAAAGTTGTTACTGAACATGGCTTGTCAGAATTTGAATTCTCTTTGTTTACACTTTCATAGATGTCACGTTTTAACGTAGTACATTTAAACAACATTTTATTCAATTCATTACTTTATATTTATATAGCCTATATAACTTTATATAGCCTATACTTTAGCTCACACAAGTGGCAAAACATTGAAATATAACTTATAGCCTATAAACATTTTAAATTAGAAACTTACAATAGAAACAGCCGACTCTCGTCTTCTCTTTCATTTTTAAACCCTTTTAAAAGCAGGTCATAAAGACCTTTGTTTTTCCACCTCCAGGAATGTACGTGCTCTTCCTTATTTCAATTTTTTTTAACCTAAATGCCAGGTAAGGTGTCGTTTCCTTGCTTTACCCGAGAAAAAAAAGCCATGTGTTGACTTTGAAACAGAGTATATTTTAAATTACATACATCTGTGGTAAAATTACTAGATTTTTGTGTCAGTACATGTTTATTTTAAAGCGAACAATGTGCTGTCACTTTAATTCCGCAGTGCAGCACAGCAAAAAATAGACTCGGTACGGAAACGATCGCCGGACTGCTGCAGACGCACCGCACCTGGAACGGACTGACGGACAGCATCCGCGCGCAGTGTGAAAGCTGTAATCCGTTAACATGGGTACGGAAAAAAATACGCACCGCATACGCACTGCAAACGGAGTATGTGTGAAACGGGCATAAGCCTTAAATGTTAAACGGTGCAGTTAGCAAAAAATAAGTAATACAGTAAAACATTTAAACTTTATTAAAACAGTTTTAATATAAAAAGAAAAATTAAGCTGTGCAAAATTAGAAAACTACTGAAAACACAACTTTATTATATATAAATACAATATTACAACAAAACAAGTAACAAATAAAACAGCACAGAACATGAAAATCCACCAACAGGTATATGATACAGCCTGTAATTTTTTTTAAGTTAGAGTCTTTTTGGATGTCCTCAGCTCAGTGATCTTTTGATTTATAGCTACCCCTAGTTGGCCCCTGGTGGTTCCAGGAAATTTCTGGATCACCGATCACGGCTGTTCAGCTTAGGCTTGCGCCCTTGTCCTTTACGCACTGAAATTCCTCCAGATTCCTTGAATCTTTTAATTTATGTTATGCACTGTTGAATGTGAAATATCCAAATCTCTTCCTATCTTTCTTTGAGGAACATTGTTTTTAAACATTTCAATAATTTTGCTCACGTATTTGTTGGCAAACTGGCGATCCTCGGCCCATCTTTGCTCCTAAAGGATTAGACCTTTCTTGGACGCTGCTTTTTTACCAAATCATAATTACAATCACCTGTTGACATCACCTGTTTAAAATCACATCATTATTTAACCATTTTACCTCATTACTAGCCCTAAATTGCTCCTGTCCCAACTTTTTTTTTAAATGTGTTGCAGGTCTGAATGACATGAAGTTGACCAGACAAAACATGAAATATTTTGTGTTCATATTGTCTGCAATTAAATACAAGTCAAAGTAAATTTAGAAATCACTTCTTTTTTTTTTTGCGTTTTCCATACTGTCCCAACTTTTTCTGATTTGGGGTTGTATATATGTATATAAAAAACTTTTTTAATTAAATATGGATTGTGTAGACTTGTTAAAATAAGCTGTTCAAATAAGGAAAAGAAGGAATGAATTAATAAGGAAACCATAGGCATATAAAATGTATGTATGTTGTTTAAATAAACAGGCATATATAAATTAAACATATCGGTGACATATATGGTCATAACATACAATATTATATAAACAATAGTCATATATATATCGTATTAATATATGTCAATATACTAATTTAATATGGAAAATGTATATATGTTATAAACTTATATCAACATCTAGAGATATGTATATATGTGATAGCAATATATTGTCTTATATTTAGCATATATGACGGCGTCATTTGCGATATAGGGACATATGTCATATATTACATTTCCGTATGGGCTGTCTTCAAAATAAGCATTCTTAGCTTTCTAATGTTTCACATATTACGTTAATCAAAATCAAAAGGTCGGAAGACCGAATCCATGTTGCATGTGGTGCTATCAGACGTGGCGCTATCAGACGATTTTTTCCTTGAATTACCGCTGGGTGTGAAATGCGCTCAAAAAACATTGACTGATTCTCTGACCAGCTGACATAAAGCATACTTTAAATAAACAGGAAACAAATCCTATCCGGTTATGAAGTGTTTTCTGTGTGTTGACAAATCTTTTGCGATGTTCTAAAGACGGGATTCACACACAACGCGTCTGCTAATGTCCGATTCGCGACCTAATGACTCCTTTGAACCAAATCATTTTAACGACTGGTTAGAACTGATCTGTCCAACACTGAACTCACGAATCAGTTTAATCATTCACTCAGAACACCTGAAATGAGAACACAAGTGTGCTTACCCAGTTTAGCAAGAGTGGATAGTAAGAATTATTTTTTATTATCAACAGTCTTTCAGCTTATTTATGTGGACAATGTGTAGTAAAATAAATAGCCTAAAATCATTTAGTTTAGACTGGAGTGAGGTGAACCCAGAACAAATTTGTTGTTAGCTAGCTGATTGTATATGGCAGAAAATTGTATATGGCAGAAAATTAGGCTATTTGTTAATTTTTTTTATACTATTTTTTAATATTGATATGATTACCAAAACAATTATCAGTAAATAGTGTAAAAATGAGGAACAAAAACAAACATCAAGGTATCAAAATAAGATAAGCAAAAGTTACAAACTTTCTTTGAATTTATTTCAAATTTATTGTCAGTATTGCGCTTGCAGATCAAGTGGGTAGGGTATTTTTTTTTATCGTGCGTGTGTGTGTGTATGGATGACCATGTCTGTCAGCCACCACCGAAGACTATTTTTGACGTCCAGGAAAGACGTTTTGAAGACCAGGAAAAACGTCTAAGGTTACATATGTAACCTCTGTTCCCTGAGAACAGGGAACGAACGCTGCATCTAGCTGACGCTATGGGGAACGCCCTTGGCGTGACTGGTGTCTGAAGCTACTATCGAATCACGGCAAAGCCTTTGACCGACGTCAGCCCATGACGTCATCATCGTGCGACCCGGAAGTATATAAGGGCGCCGTGCCAACACATACACATCTTCTCGTCTGAAGGGACTGTATGGCAGATAGGCCCTGAAGCATGGCAACGAGACGCAGCGTTCGTTCGCTGTTCTCAGGGAACAGAGGTTACATACGTAACCTCAGACGTTCCCTTTCGAAAGGGAACTCTCGCTGCGTCTAGCTGACGCTATGGGGAACGATATACCAACGGCGCCATGCTGAGGGGAGTGTCTGCCTATTGGCAGTGACAACTGTCAACACAAGTAATTTCACCTGAAAAACCTGAGCGACTCCCCCTCAGGTCACACTGGGCTGACAGCGACAGCACTCCCTACGGTCATAGCCCAAGCTATACACCTAAACGGAACCTTAACGCAACCGCGTGAGGTTCTATCTAGACTGCTCAAAGGCCCGGGACCACTACTTTGACTGAAGGGGTCCCTTTAAGGGAATGTGGCTAGGGGACCCGAAGGAGCCCCAGCCAGTCACTGCTCGGGAAATAAGCTATCCCGAGTGCCACCAGGGAGGCCTGACCTGGTGCCCTAAGTGTTATGGACACTTCGGTTTAGCCAACCCTGTCTGTTCAAAAACAGAGCCTCTGGATGGTGCCCAGGGGGCATCCAAACTAAGGGACTGAAAAACTGGCAGTCCTACTTAGCCCGGAACTCAGAGACGGGTTATCCTAGAGAGCAATACTCAGCGTAACGCTTTACAACCCTTGCTAGCGAGGGGAGTCTGCCTGCTCAAATCAAGGATCTACCAGGTGCTTGTGTTTCAAAGCAGTAGGGAGGCCGGAAGGGCCTATGGACTGATCTAACAGGGAGGCCTCATGAGAGGCCTACGACCGTCTGACCAGGCTCAGGCGGCTGAGTGCTAATAGACGACCCTCATTGAGGGGAGCAGCTGAACCTGCCTGGCGGGTAACCTCCAGCTGTAGGCCCAACTACCACAAGTTCTCCACAGAGAACTGGTAATCAAGAAGTGCCTAACTCGGGAACTTCGCCTTCAAGGAGGCCCCGTGGGCCTACTACCTGATAGCGGGTTTTCCAGGGAGGCCTATAGAGGCCTACTACCTAACAGCAAGCCATGCTGGCAACCCGAGCATCCTAGCTCGGGAATCCATCCTCAGGGAGGCCTAATACCTGACAGCAATATATGCCAATTCTCAGAGTGTTCAAGCTCACTTCCAGGGAGGCCTAGGGAGGCCTACCACCTGCCAGCGAAGCATGCTAACTGCTGAGGTTACGTCTTGTTTTCTCAAGGAGGCCTATTAGAGGCCTACTACTTGACAGTCAAGCTACGCAGGCTAGACGAGCATCCTGATTAAGGAACTCGGAGGCCTATTGAGGCCTACTACCTGATAACCAGCCTTTAGGGAGGCCTGGAGAGGCCTGCTACCTGTTTGCTAACTGTTTCTTCAAGTGACTGGGTCCCAGGAACGCCTTAGGGAGGCCTGATGAGGCCTACTACCTGCCTCTGGGGAAGCCCAGTGCGGGCCTGTTCGAGTGACCACAACCTGGGAGCTCACCCTCAGGGAGGCCTAGTAAGGCCTTACAATTAACAGCAGGCCTTCAGGGAGGCCTGATGAGGCCTACTACCTGCCTCTGGGAGTGACCACAACCTGGGAGCTCACCCTCAGGGAGGCCTAGTAAGGCCTTACAACTAACAGCAGGCCTTCAGGGAGGCCTGATGAGGCCTACAACCTGATAGCCGGCAGGCTAGCTGTCCCGATGCGCACATCGGTACTTACCTCCAGTGAGGCCTGGTCGAGGCCTTCCAACTGATAATGCGCCTTGTTCAAGAGGCCTACTGAGGCCTACAATTGACAGCCGACCTTCAGGAGAGCGTAATGGCCCTTTTTAACCTGATAGCCAGCTAGGCTAGCAGTACCTTGATGCCGCAGCATCGGCACCTGCCTTCAGGGAGGCCTGATGTGAGAGTAACATTAGACCCTACGGCTCGTCTTCATGGAGGCCTGCTGAGGCCTACCACATGATAGCCCGTCAGGCTAGCCATACCGACGACATCGGCCCTGGCTCTCAAGGAGGCCTATTGAGGCCTACTACCTGATAGCAAGCCCCGCTAGCTCCCCGAGTACCTGACTCGGGAACGCGATCCTACCACCTGGTAGCCAGCTCATCCTGACTGCTACGAACCTTGACAGTTAGACCACAGGCTGACTAATAGCTACCCATTGTTCCTTGCTATGGGGACCCGTTCCAGGGAGGCTTGTAAAGCCTACAAGCTGTACGAGTTATGCTGCTACTTAACCAACGATTCTCAATGAGAGGAGGCTAACATATGCAGGGATGGTACAACAGGCTCAGATCCACGTAGTGAACAGCCAAAGGTGACGGTGCCTCAGCAACGCGCCTCTGTCATCCACATCCCAACTGACGCCACAGCGCTCAGTCTCTAAAAACTACTCCAACCTGCAGTGGCTTACCAAAGACACATAGTAACCCTAAGCGGTAGACAAACACTCCATTCACCCAGAAGGGCGTGCTACCGCTTAGAACTCCGCAAACATTTTCAAAGAAAAGAGCGGCGGCCTAAACACCACTCTCACTATGAGAGGAGGCCCTCATTACATACATGTGACATACCATGCGCGGTGGCCTGCCTTGCGCCATCTTGACCGCCAAGGGAAAGCCAACACACGCTCACCTACACAGCCCAGCTCCTGGTGCTGCAGTAAGCCATCCTACAGGGGAAACTTCAGTTAACTCCTCCTTCCTAATGGTTCCGTAAACCCACACTCTATACAGGGAACAACGGTCTGTAAGAAATACACATTTTAGTGTTATCACACAAAATAGACCAATCTCACCTGCGGGGTGTAGAGCAAACAGACTCACCACACGGTTCCCATATGACCGCGGTGTTCTACCGCCCTTGCATGCCTGAAAGGGGCGCTCTCACTGATCAAGCCAAGGCGGGCCGCCCCAGGCCTGATGTAAGAAGCGCCTGGAGAAACACTCTAGGACGAAAAGTTATGAGGGATCCTTCTTCCTACGGGAGACCCGCCCCTCTTGCGACCCCTATGAGGGGGCGCAAGAAAGGCCATACTGGTACTCTGGCCCTGTCTCCAGCCCTCGGGCCATGACGGGCCAGGCCCTCCCGCCTGCCTGGGCGCGGATCCGGATCTCAGCGGTACGCAGGTTAAACACTGCCAAACGCGCCTTCGCCTATATACACACTTTTATTGAAAAGTTTGTAAGTCAAAAAACCCGGCGCATCATGGAGAAAGATCCTACCTTTCTCCACGATACCCACTGAGTTTGACCACAGATGTCTCTCCGAGGCCACCATCGCCGCCCACGATCAGCCGAGTGTTTTTGCTTGGTGGCGCGGAGAGCTAGAGCTGTGGTGCTGCGCAGTTCGACTACTGCATCAGGGGTTAAAAACCTACCCCTGATCGAGATCCCCCAGCAGATCTGCCTGGTACGCCTGAAACACCGCCATGGTGTGAAAAGCAGCACCAGCCTGACCTGCTACCGTGTATGCCCCTGCCATTAAAGCACAACGTGATTTAGAGAGGTAAACGGCGGAGTTTGAGCTCTCAGTGTTGATGCCCACGAAATGCGAGAAAAGTTCGCAAACTTTCCTCGCCAGTCCGTAGCCTCAACACATATCCATATTCCCCTATCCCCTCGACATTAGCGAAGTTAAAACGCTGATGTCGATGAACATCGGGTCGAATGTGGATTCTTCCATGCCCTCTCGATCTCTGTAAGAAGATCAGGAAGGAATGGAAGGCTCATCTGAGCTGATGGTTTATGGCCAAGGAGAAATCGATCGTGCAATCTATCACGAGCGATCTCTCCTCTAAAGCGCCAACATGGCAGCCGCAGCCTGCCTGCAGCGTGTTCCATAACATTCATCAGCTCAGCATACACGGTCAGGGTGGCTGAGAGGATTCATACCACTCTCACCAGCCATCCCTAAGAGAACTTGCTGATTAGTCTCGTTAGCAGCCAGATCGTCGCGCCGATCGGCGAGCTGCATCTGAGAACCCATGATGCATGCCAGCGCTCAGCCTCAGCATGAGCGGGACAGCATCATCCAGTCCCAGATGCCAAACTCTCTTCCCTCAAGAAAAAAGCCAGACTAGAGTGGAGCGATCTCAGATTGAAAACCGCTCACACTCACACACAAACAACTTCAAATGAACTTGACTGTGCATGCTCTTGATCCCAGGCAGTAAATACACACTCGTGTGTATTAATGAATGAATTTGTTTTACCTTAACTCGTATAGCAGTTCAAACAGACAGTCCCTAAAGACGAGAAAGATGTGTATGTGTTGGCACGACGCCCTTATATACTTCCGGGTCGCACGATGATGACGTCATGGGCTGACGTCGGTCAATAGGATTGACTTGATTCGATAGTAGCTTCAGACACCAGTCACGCCGAGGGCGTTCCCCATAGCGTCAGCTAGACGCAGCGAGAGTTCCCTTTCGAAAGGGAACCCTGAATATGTATTGTGAAAAGCACTATACAAATACATTTTAATTGAATTGTTTTACTTACTTTTATTGGCATTAACTATATATTATTCATGATTTATTTGGCAGGTTGCAAGATGTATTTTATTTTGTGAGACTTTGCTGAGGAAGTATTCTTTGGCTCAGTCTGAAAAGGCCCAGAAAAGAAACACTATGAAGAACATCACACAGAACCGTCAGAGAAAGAGACGGGTAAGTTAAGAAACCAGTTAAGCTTTTCCCCCCCAGAATGTTACTATACCACTCTCTGAGTTTTAGTGGTTAATTTACTGTCATGTTTTGCAGTTGCTGGAGACCAGGTCCAGGGTTGCACAAACCAACACAGAACCTGTGGAAGACCGCAACTATAGACCTGATGTAGAGTTAATTTTGTCACCTATTTTTCATTTAGTCTTAGTCTTAGTCTTGTGCCAAATGTCCTTGTTAGTTTTAGTCATATTTAGTCATTCACATATATTTTTTTGTTAGTCAAGTTTTAGTCGACTAAAAGTCTCGTCATTTTAGTCTAGTTTTAGTCAAAAGACAACTCAAGGTATCTTAGTCAAGTTTTAGTCGACCAAAAGTCTAGTCATTTTAGTCTAGCTTTAGTCAGAGGTAAACTGACTATATTTTGTGGCAAAATAAGTTACATAAAGTACATATAACCTGCATAATGTTTGTGCCACAACACCATAGCTAACTGGTTGATTTACAGCTGCCTTAGATGCCTAAAATCAGCATTAGCTCATGAGACGATGGGCACAAATATTGATTTCGATCTTGATTCAGTATGAATTCATATGTATATAGCCTACTGTACATATAAGGAAAAATAAGTTTTTTACACTTTTTTTGGGTTATATTATATTTGCTTGCATTCTTTACTATTCACTATTATTAACATTTCAAAATTTCACAAATAAGTAAGCAGTTATGATCTGCAATACTTTTTTGAGCAACTAGACTACATGTATATTTATTAAAGAGCCATACAGGCACCCAGTGGGTAATGGCATTACAAGTGACATTTTTTATTTTTCCAGCCACAAAATGGCTCTAATTTGCCTCTTTGCAGTGGAATTCTCTATTTTAACCTTAATTAACACACTAATTGTAATATAAATAATAAAAATATTAGAAGAAAAATATTTTAAGTGGTCATTAATGGACCATAAGTATTGCAAAAATAGTATTTAGAACCAAAAGATCTCCTCAAAATATTCAATAAATATTATTGAATTAAAATATAGGCTATTTATTTTTAAAATAGTTAAGGTGTATGATCACATTTGACCATCAATGAGTATAAGTGTGACTTATAATTAGTAAGGAATACCTGAGGGCTAAATACAAGAAAAACATTAATATTAATGTTAACAATGTTGCATCTCTACCACTCTCCATAATAAAATGATACTGTAAATGTGGCTGACGCACACTTTGCTGTACGGTTTACCAAAAATTGCTGCAAACACCTGTATAGTGAAGCTGTTGTGTAACTTTCGCGGCTTAAGCCATTCACATGCACTGACCATAGACCGTAAAAAAATATGGACGACGCGACTTCATTGACTTCCGCTGACCAAAGTTGAAGCTTTCATAGGCCCGCTCACGGCGCTGACATCTTGGGACCGAGTCTGCGCAGTAGCGATCTCGGGACCGGAGTTGCGCAGTAGAGAACAGGAAGTAGAGGCGCGATTATCAAAAGCCCGCCCACACTCTCGCAGATGCAGAACAATTCATTATGTTGGTGTGAAATAAACAGTTATGGAAGTGTAGAAATTAAAGCTAAAGCTCCAATCTCCTCCCAAAAATCCAGAAAAAAGTCCGTTAGTGCCTCAGTGACAACTTCACTCAGAGAAGCCGTCAATCTCAGCTGTCAATCATGACGTCACACCCCCCGTTTTTATAGCATCAAATAACTCACTAAAACTAAACTTATTTAAAAAACGAACACTTGAAATGAAATTATTGTAATAAAAACTGCCTAAAATGACAGAAACCATCTTTAGGAAACAATTATTTGAAGTGTAATTAAATTGTTTAGTGTGTCTCGCGCCCATTCAAATCCATGGAGAGGCGGGGTTTAGGAGCTATACTGGGACCGGCCACCGGGGGGCGATCGAGGCCCGAAAGCTTCAATTTCTGACTGGAGCACTACAGGCTTGGCACTGACACAGCGCTAGAAGTATTGAGCGCTCCGGGAACCACGTGACCACACGCGCGCCTCCGCGAGATGACAGGCGGAGTCTGAGAGAGACCTACTCGAGCAACAGCGCGAACTCTTTCGGAATATTTTGAACAGCTGAATATTCATCTCATGATGAAAAAGTAGAGACAATTGTAGACGAAAATGAAGAGAGATTTTATCTTAGTTTTTATTGTATGCAAAACATTTTAGTCTCGTCCTTTTTCGTCAACAATAATGCATGTTAATTTAGTCTTAGTCAGTGTTTTTGGACATTAGTGCAGTCTCGTCATCGTCTCGTCTTCGTCATGGAAAAAAAGGTCGTTAACGAACATATTTAGTCTCGTCTCGTCTGACGAAATTAACACTAACCTGATGTCTGATCAGGCACGTGCAGAGGGGGGGGCTTTGGGTGCTCGAGCCCCTGCCCTTTTTCAAAATGAATCAAAAGTGCCCCTCTCAGACAAATATCAATGATAATATCGTGGTCAATAAAACTAAATAAATGTGATTATTATAACATGACAATGCATACAATAGTAACGGACGGCTCAAAAGTCGGACAATTTCTGTTGAGGCGTTGCCGTAACGCGTTGCTATGGGTCGCGTGCGTTTTGATTGACAGCTGATTTTCCACTGTTCGGAAACGGCTCTCGAGCCAAATATGGTCCTTCCAGAGAGTGTGTGGACTCACGGGAAAAAAGTAAACCAATATTTTTTTTTCATCCATAATCAGAGCTAGTGTGTTGATTTAATTACAAAGCTATATATTAGCTATATATTTTAAAGTATTACACAATTCACCAATGCCCGTTTGTCATGTATAGGCTTTACACAAACCAATCGTGATCTGGCAAAGCAAGTTCAAATTCCATTGGGCGATGTGAAGCGGTAATTTTCTGTTCTTATTCATAAATCGGTTGAAAATTACATGGACAGACAAACTAACGTTTGTGGAACAATTTCCTGCGGTTTGGCTCATTTTATAAATTGCATCACTGACAAAATGGATTTTAACAGACAACAAACAAATTCCTGCACAAAACCACAGCATCAAAAGTCGCATTAATGGTAAGTAGTGTTAATTTCACTTGTATTTATGTAGCCTATATTGATACATAATTTACTATTTCATGAAACTATCAAAGTTAACAAAACCCAAGTGCCACCGGCACCTACAGGCCTATTAGGCTATGTGAAGTGTAGACTGGCGAAATGGTTACGTGAAAGGACTTTATTATACTATTTTTGAATATTATGCAGCATTATGAAATAAGTCTCTTATGTTCATCAAGCCTGCATTTATTTGATAAAAAACTGCAATATTGCGAAATATATTAAAATAATGGTTTTCTATTTTAAAATAATTTAAAATATAATTTATTCCTGTGATCACAGCTGGATTTTCAGCATCATTACTCCACTCTTCAGTGTCACATGATCATTCAGACATCATTCTAATATGAGGATTTAATGTCAATGATGGAAACTGTGATACTCTTTTCAAGATTCTTTGATTAATAAAAAGTTAAAAAGAACACAATGTAATAATATTTCACAATATTAGGCTACTGTTTTTTTTCTGTATTTTTGATTAAATAAATGTAGGCTTGATGAGCATAAGGATATATAAACATATATATATATATATATGTTATGTATAAATATTATTATATATTATATATATATAAATATTTACATATTTATATATATATATTTACATATATATATATATTTATATATTGCCCCTTTTTTACATTTGAGCCCCTGCCCCTGACGAACTCTCTGCACGGCCCTGTGTCTGATGAAGATGCTGCTGTTGATGGATGGCCAGTGTGGATGGTTTGGCTAGCTACTACAAACCAGACTAGGCTGACCCACACTACGTGTCACATCACCAGCCCATCACGGCAGTTTGAAAAAATGTTCAAAACTCAAACAACATTGTGTTAGAGTTGGTCACAATTCTTTTATAATTATAATTTTAATATTCAATTGTTCCATTTTATTTTTTCTTTATTCCTATGTTTATATACTTATACTTTTATTGGTTCCCATATATAGAATATTTACATATATTTTATACACACTTTTTAATTTATAGATTTCTTTGTCTCGTTTTATATTGTATACTTTGTATGTTTGTTCCTTTTTAGATGTCCATGTTGCTTTTGATCTCCACGTTTTGTATTGTTGTTCCTCTTATGTCGCCTTCCTTTAGAAACATTTTGTTCACTTATCTTTTCCCCCATTCATTTTAATGTATGTTTATAATGCTCTTTGTTCTTTTTACTTGGTTATATTGTTTACTTGGAATATTTATGTGTATTTTATTTATGTGTATTTATGTGTATTTTATGTGTATTTATGACGTTCGTTTATAATGCTGTTAAGAATGTTTTTTTTTTATATACCTTTTTAATAAATATTTCAGACTTTCTCAAATTGTTTTGTGTGTATTTTTCTTTTGGGAAGGAGTGGGGATTATTTTATATATATATATATATATATATATATATATATATATATATATATATATAATTATATATTAATGAGCAAAATCTGCATTGCTGGCCTATAACCAATCAAGTCCCTATGCTACAAAACCTAGCCCACACTTAGCCTTAGAAGTAACCAATAAAATCACTTGACTGGGTTTTCAATGCGTCCTGTCCTCCAATAGCAGTCTGGGTTTTGGGAGTGGTTTTAAAAAGAAGCAACCAATCCAGTTTGAGATGAAGGACCAATAGGGGATGGAAGGCAAAGCTGTTTAGAGGTGTGAAAATGTCTCCTGGGAAAAACTTGATGGGATTATTTGCCATGGCAACAAATAGCTGTAGCATGGGAGTATACGGCCACAACATACATCCGATTTGGTACCATTTCGGATGAATACGGACATATACGGATCCATGGAATTTGACCTATCCGGCCAGTATACTCCTGGATTCTTCCGAATTTCAGCAGTGTATACAGGAGTATACTGGTCCGGATACACCTTTTTTCATGCAGTGGGATATACAGTTACTTATTTACAGAATTTACAAAGTGTAATAAGCTCATTTACAACCCCAAATCAGAAAAAGTTGGGACAGTATGGAAACCGCCAAAAAAAAAGAAAAAAGAAGTGATTTCTAAATTTACTTTGACTTGTATTTCATTGCAGACAATATGAACACAAAATATTTCATGTTTTGTCTGGTCAACTTCATGTCATTTGTAAATATGCATCCTTTCCTGTCATTCAGACCTGCAACATATTTCAAAAAAAGTTGGGACAGGAGCAATTTAGGGCTAGTAATGAGGTAAAATGGTTAAATAATGATGTGATTTGAAACAGGTGATGTCAACAGGTGATTGTAATTATGATTTGGTACAAAAGCAGCATCCAAGAAAGGTCTAATCCTTTAGGAGCAAAGATGGGCCGAGGATCGCCAGTTTGCCAACTAATACGTGAGAAAATTATTGAAATGTTTAAAAACAATGTTCCTCAAAGAAAGATAGGAAGAGATTTGGATATTTCACATTCAACAGTGCATAACATAATTAAAAGATTCAAGGAATCTGGAGGAAATTCAGTGCATAAAGGGCAAGGGCACGCAAGCCTAAGCTGAACAATCGTGATCTCCGATCCCTCAGGCGGCACTGCATCAAGAATCGTCATTCATCTATAAGCGATATCACCACATGGGCTCAGGACTACTTTGGCAAACCTTTGTCAAGTACCACAATACGTAGTTACATCCACAAATGCCAGTTAAAACTGTACTGTGCCAAAAGGAAGCCCAATGTTAACAGTGTCCAGAAGCGCCGTCGACTTCTCTGGGCTCGGAGGCATCTGGGATGGACCATCACACAGTGGAAATGTGTACTGTGGTCAGATGAATCAGTATTTCAGGTATTTTTTGGGAGGAATGGACACCGTGTGCTCCGGACCAAAGAAGAAAAGGATCATCCAGACTGTTACCAGCAACAAGTCCAAAAGCCAGGGTCTGTCATGGTATGGGGTTGTGTCAGTGCCCTTGGCAAAGGTAACTTGCACTTCTGTGAAGGCACCATTAATGCTGAAAAGTACATAGAGATTTTGGAGCATAATATGCTGCCTTCAAGAAGACATCTTTTCCAGGGACGTCCATGCATATTTCAACAAGACAATGCAAAACCACATTCTGCACACATTACAAAGTCCTGGCTGCGGAGGAAGAGGGTACGGGTACTTGACTGGCCTCCTGCAGTCCCGACCTGTCTCCAATAGAGAATGTGTGGCGCATTTTGAAGCGCAAAATGCGACAATGAAGACCCCGTACTAACACTTCATCACTTGGTGTGTTCAGTCCCTAAACATCTTTTAAGTGTTGTGAAAAGGAATGGCAACATTACAAAGTGGTAAATGCTTTACTGTCCCAACTTTTTTTGAAATGTGTTGCAGGTCTGAATGACAGGAAAGGATGCATATTTACAAATGACATTAAGTTGACCAGACAAAACATGAAATACTTTGTGTTCATATTGTCTGCAATGAAATACAAGTCAAAGTAAATTTAGAAATCACTTCTTTTTTCTTTTTTTTTTGCGTTTTCCATACTGTCCCAACTTTTTCTGATTTGGGGATGTATATATATATATATATATGGAGTCTCTCGTATATTGATAGCGGCTCCCTGATGCCCGCAAATTAGTTAAATTAGCGGGCTTTTATCTCTACTCCCGAACCGAATCTCCCTGACTTTTCCTGCCCATTTTTGATTAATTGAAACAACAAACATCAGATAATCTCAATCAAACACTTGAGCTCATAAATGCATGGCAGTATAAAGCCTCCAAAGAGAACATACCAAAAGTATACAATTCATCCATTCATTCAGAAACATACAACATTGTCCCTTTATGATAGTACAGGAAGTATGAAGGGACAGATAAGGAAACTGTGAGGTTTAAAACTACTGAGTTTAGCCCAATAATTTGTTAATTTTAATATTTTCATAAAGTTACTACATGGGCTAAACCAGTGGTTCCCAACCACGTTCCTGGAGGACCCCCAACAGTGCACATTTTGGATGTGTCCTTTGTCTGACACACCCACATCAGGTCTTGGAGTAGCTACTAATGAGCTGATGACCTGAATCAGGTGTGTTTGATTGAGGAGACATGCAAAATGTGCACTGTTGGGGGTCCTCCAGGAACGTGGTTGGGAACCACTGGGCTAAACAAAGGGACTTGCATAGACCGAAAAAAACATCATCATTTGACATCATCCTACTTCCAGGATTTGTGTTTAAGTGAAATATAGGTTTAAAGGACAATTCTGACGCCAAATGAACCTAGGGATTTGATAAATCACTATTTTATACCACTAAAAAGGCTCAAAATAGCGCAACACTTCAACGGTAGCATAATAAGGGCCCCAAAAGGCAAACCGAAGCATTGAGAACTTTGTACGTGTAACGACAGTTTATTATAAATATATATTATAAAGACTGTAGCGTACATGTTTACATGCAGACAAAATCGGACGCAGTCTTTACAATCTAGCTATTTTTTTTATAAACTTTCTGTACACTTACAAAGTTCTCAACGCTTCGGTTTTCATGTAGGGACCCTCATTATGCTACAGTTGAAATGTGGTGCTATTTTGAGCATTGTTAGTGATAATAGTGTCTTTCCAAATGCCCGTTGGCACCATGTATCAGCTATCATCTGCGAAGTGTTCATTGCAGAGTAAGGTGTGAGACGTGGGTGTCCAATGATCTCTTCGAATGACTAACCACTTCTTTCTTCTATCCTTTTCTTTTGGTATAGAATAAAATACCAGTTCGGGGTTCCTCTTTCGGCTGTTGTTGCAGCCAACTGCAGGCATTACTGAGACCGTCGGTCGTAAAGATGGCGGCGCAAAGCTACAGTGACGTCATGTGACCTGAACGAATACATGAATATTCATGATGTTTCCCTTGTTGTGGGCGTGGCAAACGAATAGAACTGAAAATATTAGTGCACGCTCCTCAAATTGCAACTCGTTTCATGGATTATTTTGAAAAGACAATGAAGTTACAATGTTAAGCAATAACTGCAACAGGCAGTTCACATTTTCAAAACAATGAATAGTTTGTGTAATATTATAAATCGTCTGAGTTATTTTGCCTGATTGATCAGGCATTCAGATAAACAGGTAAAGACACACAGCAAACAAAACATATTCTGATGATCTCCCCTGCAGCTTAGACTCCTTCTCCTTCAGACACAGGCATTTGGGTGACTCAACTCAGAGCCGTTGAAAAACATAGTTACGACACTCCCACAGACCTCCATAGGAACTGAGGAATGCGGAAGTAAAGCGTGTCATGGAGCGACCAATAGTTCCAAACAACCAATAGTTCCAGCATTGAACCCCATTCATTTCAATGTATCTTGTGCACACTTGCTGGCAAACTGATGAAATTACTGCATATTTTGAGATTTTATGGCATTAGTCGACCTCTCAGGAATATTAATAGAAGTGGTATTTTATGAAGCACATTATAGTTCATATTTATTGTTATAGATGGTTAGACTCTAACTGGAGTTAGATAACGTGAGCAGCACTGCAACAGCTTCTATATCCAGATGCTACTGGTCATATTTTAACAGTTTTTAGTCTCTCTGAGATCTTTCTGTCGAATGAGTTTCTATGAAGTAGCCCATTCAAGGAATAACATATCTAGCACCTGGATATAAAGAGTTGAATTAAATTGGTTGCCCTGTTTTTTAAAACATTATTTAAAACTTCTTTCTTGTGTAATTTGTATATGCTATTGGGCTGTCAATAGATTACATTTTTTAATCGTGATTAATCACACACTTATTGTGGAATTAAGCATACATCATTTATCTTTTTGAACACATTAATTTTTTCATCATTTGCTATATCCAGCAAAGTAAAAAATCAGATGGAAGGGTAATTCTCACAAAACTGTATTTTCTGCAAGCTTCAAGGATCATTGGAGACTCCAAAAGCACACCAAATAACCAAATATAAAGAGTCCATATAATTATATTATATGATACATTTATACACACCTAAGCACTCCTGAAAAAAACGATACAGCAACAACAACGAGTTTTCATTTTAGATGCCAAGCTGCGATACCGAACAGGACCACACAGAGATGCTAAAAACTCCTAAATCAACCGCTTTGAGTGCATAATACAATTACTAAATACAACAACGTACACAGGGCCGTTTCTAGCCGTTCTGACGCCACTAGGCGAAATCCTTATTGGTGCCCCCAGTCAAATTTTAAAAAGCAACATTGGTATTACTGGTATTATTTAACGAATGCATACATGCATTCCAAATTATATTTGTTAATAAGGATTAAAATTAATACCAGTAATACCATTGTGTTGCCAGATGCCTGTATAGCCCTAGGCCTATAATATATATATATATATATATATATATATATATATATATATATATATATATATATATATATATATATATATATATATATATATATATATATATATATATATATATATATATATATATATATATATATATATATATATATATATATATATATATATATATATATATATATATATATATATATATATATATATATATATATATATATATATATATATATATATATATATATATATATATATATATATATATATATATATATATATATATATATATATATATATATATATATATATATATATATATATATATATATATATATATATATATATATATATATATATATTATATATATATATATTATATATATATATATATATATATATATATATATATATATATATATATATATATATATATATATATATATATATATATATATATATATATATATATATATATATATATATATATATATATATATATATATATATATATATATATATATATATATATATATATATATATATATATATATATATATATATATATATATATATATATATATATATATATATATATATATATATATATATATATATATATATATATATATATATATATATATATATATATATATATATATATATATATATATATATATATATATATATATATATATATATATATATATATATATATATAT
>JARQWZ010006631.1:0-49843 GCA_033150135.1 Gobio occitaniae | reverse complement strand
TTGTAGAGAGTGATTTCAGGACAAACCATTCACCACTCGGCTCCGAAACAAAAGTTTGATTTGATGCAATCACCTTTGTCTCATTTATACCCTCACGGCGTGGCATGAGCACCTGGTGCAATCATTGCATGCCAATGTGCATTGGCTCGTTTAGTTACACTCGAAGTAGATTAGCTCTCGCAAGCAAGATTCCTATTCGTCGGTACTCTGACGTGGCGTCAGAGTACCGACGAATAGGGAACTACATGTTATTTCAATGAGAACCTCATGAAAGATAGATATCAGTGTCTTGCATAAATTAGGTGTTAACTCTTGAAAAATATTATTGTTTTTGAAGGGGTAGTTCAACCCAAAAATTTGATCATTTACTCACCCTAATGTCATTCCAAATCTGAATGAATTTCTTTCTGTGTAACAAAGAAAATCATTTGAGTCTGTTTTTTTTTTTTTGTCCATACAATTTTCAATGGTAGCCTATGGTTTGGTTGCCAACATTCTTCAAAATATCTTATTTTGTGTTTCACGGAAGAGAGAAAGTCATACAGGTTTGGCATGACATGAGAGTGAGTAAATGATGACCGAATTTAAAAGCAGTATATTTACTTTACTGTGTCCTAGCTCAAAATCAGTGCTTTACTGTCAAGTGCATTTCTGTGTGACAAAAGTGCAATATTAAGTTTGTTATCTGCATTTGCAGTAAATTCGATAATATCCATCATTATTTGTCCCTGTCCTAGTTTTATTTATTTTCCCTAATTTAAGGCCCTAACCCCAGCAAGAACATTCACAGGGAACTCATGGCCCCAGTCCAGCCCTGACGTGGCATACTTTCCGACTAGATAAAAAATCCCCACCCTCAAGACTGATTGACAGTTGACTGTGTTAGGCATCGGAAATGCAAGTGTAGAGTTGGAGCAGGACATGGAAGAAGTGAAATAGCAAATGGGTGATTTTCTATTGCTATTCCAAAATGGCAGGGTCATAACTCATTAGACATTGACAGTGTAATTGCAAACGGACTTTGCGGTTTCATTTGAAATTTGCCAGACATGTTACATTCATGGAAAAGAAAATCCAAACGCAATTGCAAATCACGCATTTGTGTTTCCATTATATCACAAAGTATGAGTGCACAAATTGAAAATGCAATTGCAAATACGATTTGCAATTCCCTTTGAATATTGTCCAGATTATCATTCCATAAATTCTTCTTTGAATTCGCTTGAATTATATCGGGGCATTTACTGCTTTCGTACATGTGTGATATGTGACAGGATGTGACATCCTTACTGTGGATTTAAGCGCATCCAGACAGAGCGAGCGTTTTGCAGTAAGGGAGGAGGAAATATATCACAAACTCAGACTCTTTCTTGACCCAAAAATGTTTTATAAAAGTGCTCTCATGTCATGCAGCAGCAGCAGAAGAGATACAGTCAAAATGCTGCATCATTAACTGCATGAGAGGATAATATATGAGCCATAAGTTTCCCACTAACATGCAATCCTCTTTTTCAGTATTCAATGCTTAATTTAACATCACAACCGACATAAATGAAATACTCAGAGTCAGATGCGCAAATTATTAGGTTGACGTCACTACCAGGAAATAACCTGATTTATTAAGTCTTGTAAGCAAGGTTTACTTGCTTTGTCAGGTTATTGGTTTGCATGTAAACCCAGACAACAGGTTATTTCAATAAGCAGATTTTTATTAGTTATCAGCGTACTGGTGTGCATGTAAACGTGCTCAGTTTTTGTTGAATAGTGCAATTAATTATTATTATTCATTTTGTACTTGAGTGCACTGATGATTCCACAGCAAAAACCAACAAGAGAAATTTGGTATCAGTGTTTGATGTGAAGCATTGTTTATCCAGTGGTTACAGCTAAGCGGCATATAGAAATCAACTCTTTTTGTTCCAGTCTTCTCAATTGTATAAGCCACCAAGTAGTCCACATATACACAGAACCCAAACTCTCTGTTGACAATGAAAACATTTGAATAAGCAAACCACGTGCTACACTCTAAAAATACTCCTTTGTTTCAACCCATGTTTGGGTCAAATATGGACAAACCCAAATGTTGGGTTTAAATTTTTATTTAAACCAACATACAAAGACTCATTATTAACAAAGCAAAAGTATCACTTATAATAACTTACGAATGAGCTTTAGAATTAGTTCCTTAAACAGGGTCAACAGGCCTAAAACACAAGGCTGCATCCGAAAACGAATAGGCAGCTGACTTGTTACCTCGCTGCCTTATTAGGCAATGAATTGTAAGGCAGCATATGTGTATGAAGGCACCTCACAGACTGATTTCGGAGAGACTTCTGAGGCAGCATAACAGTTTAATAATCTACAGCTAAATTAAGCGAGCTTTGGTGAGAACTAAACAAATATTTAATTACTACAGTAGTAATATCTCGCTAGAAATGAAAAGTGGAAAAAGTTGCTCCAAAACATACAAAACACAAACTGACCAGCAAACGCAACTTACATATGCCATCTTTCTTTTTCTAGCTCAACTATCACTGAATGGAACGCATTTTTATTATTATGGGATATCAAAGGCAGTGAAGGATACAAATGTGCTGCCTTCAACAATCGATCAGATGAAGGTATCTCAGGAAGCAGGAAGTGAAGCTAACATTGGATTCGGACGTGCCTTGATGCCTTCCTACCTTGAAATGTGTCCTCCAAAGGCAGCATTTTCCAGTTTTCAGACGCAACTCATGAAGAAAGCCCAATTAACTTCCTACTATGACTCCTTCTTTACTCACTTGAATAGGTGAATTCATGCATTTCTCAGACAGAGCGCCCTCTAATGCCCAGGTGAATAATGAAAGTGCTGCACTGAGAAGGCTACTGATACAACAGTACAGAAAAACTGTTACAAGCATTGTAATGTATGAA
Source organism: Gobio occitaniae (assembly GCA_033150135.1). Classification (NCBI taxonomy): domain Eukaryota; kingdom Metazoa; phylum Chordata; class Actinopteri; order Cypriniformes; family Gobionidae; genus Gobio; species Gobio occitaniae. The sequence goes on along the minus strand of JARQWZ010006631.1, from coordinate 46,927 downwards.
GTGGATGTCATAACAAATGTCAGTAGACCAGGAAGATTTTAAGTCTAACCCAAACCAACGTTTAAAAAAAAAATTGCAGCCATTGCCAGCGATTTTGATAATTTTCACGAAATGTTCATGGCCCCCAGAATATTTTGTTGTATCTGAACGTGCAATTTATTAAAAGAAAAGAACAGACCCACAGCTTCAAATTCTTATTCTAGCTTCATGCATTAAGTTTTTTTATTAAAAGTTTCGTAAAAAAAGCAACATTTTGAGCAAAAAGGTGAGAAAATCATGTTTTTGTCAAAGACTACATCTTTGGATTCAGAACGATGATAAATCATAGATGGAGTAGATCGAGTCCATCAACACCCCTAAAGTTTCACAGTCCTATAGCTCGTCCTGGTTCGACATTTCATTCAGTAACATTAGACAGTTTTGATTTATATGCTGTTAATGTTGGTGATCGTGTTTTTTAACATATGCATATGATTATATGATGTCGCTATATATGATAACTACAAATGATGTACATATGATTATTATTTTTTTTTTTAAATAAATACTTTTATTCAGCAAGGAATGTTTCTTGAGCATCAAATCAGCATATTAGAATGATTTCCGAAGGATCATGCGACACTGAAAGACTGGAGTAACGAGTTTTTGATTATCAAAAATTTCTGTATCTTCTTCGAAGGTGTTTTGATCAGGAGATTCAGTACTCTTTCAGAAGATGTGTCATAGCGCCCCCTAGTGTATATCAGTGAAAACACGAAAAGCCAGAAATTTCCCTCAATGACGAGAAGCGTCTTGCAACCCGGCCCACATCTGTGTGCCGTCAGAAGCCATGCACGCCCATGTCCAAATACCTCAAACCAATTACAACAAATCAGGTTTCCGGGGCGAAACGGGGATGGGGAGTCACAAGGAGACATTTTGGATGTCCACCGCAGGATGCAGCGATCCCTGTACTTGTCAATGGCGGGGAAGCGTTTTTTTTTCTTCACAAATGATGGAAATTTCCATCAATGGCGGGGAAAGAGTTAAAACAAGCGTTTGATTTATAAATCAGTAAGATCTGTGGGATTACAAATTTTAGAAAGTACATTGCATTTAGCATTTTAGGTAAAAATGATGATATCAGATGAATTAGTCTGCTATGCAAATCTTCCAGACCTGTTTTAATGATTTCAGAGGCTCTAGCAAGAGTCTCCTTTCCTGCCAGACCTGTTTTCTCTATTGTGTTTTAAATGAGTCAGATCACTGAGATCCCACCTTTCGGAGCCCAGACGTTGCCCCTTTTGTCTTTAATGGCTCTGGGATGGCTCTTGGAATTGGAGTTCCTGGCCAGTATCAGCATGCGAATAGTTATGCTGATTCAATGGGACTGGTAGGGATTTCATAGTAGGGTGTGTCCTTTACCTACACAACATATGCATTCCTTTGTTTGAATGTCTCCTCCTCTGCTGTATAACCCCTCCCCCTGAAATGTAGATAAATTGCATTATTTTGTACTGTTAAATCAGACTGTTTTCAGATGACCTGCAGCACAGAGAGTTCTCATTAAAATAATCACTTCTGTTTTGATCCCGACGTCTCCTGGTCTCTACTTCAAGAAACAACAGAAGTTCACAACAGATCTTACCGTCCTGCTGTGGAAATACAAACCGGAAGACAAAACACAATGGCCCTCATTTATCAATCTTGCGTACACCAATTTTCCAGCGTACACCTGGCGTACACCCAAAACCACGGTGACTTTGAGATTTATCAATATGGACGTTGGCGTACGGCATGCTCAAATCCTACACCAGCTCAGGAGGTGGTGTACGCACGTTTTGAGTTAGTGCGAAAATGCGCAGAAAAACAATTCCTAACACCACAATACGCACTGACAAAGATATGAAATATTATGACCCACTGTAAAAAACAACAACAACAACAACAACAAATAAAGCCCTATTCGCATGGGATAAGTATTATCTGGGGACCTCGTGTGATTTAGAAATTACTACCCCACATCTGAATTTTGCGTGGCGCATTCGCACGGGATAAGCTGTGATTTTACTCGAATTTACTGACTTATCTCCCGGATATGATGTTACTTGAAAATGTTTTTTCGTTATATAGCTGTATGAAATTATAAACAGTCGTATCGATATCATTTTGATTGTTTTATAGTAGGCCTAATACAAATAATTTCGTATAATAACAATATACGACGGAAGATTCAGTTTCAAAGCTAATGTAAAAGTGCCCATTTAAGCGAGTTGTCAGTCATTGTAGGCTACTGTTCTGTTTTTGTGTTTTTCATTAAGAATAATATTAAACACACCATTCAAGCAATTACTCCCAAATTGTGCTCATTCTAAAGTGAAAGTAGTAGCCTATAATCCGCGCGGCCGCAAGGGAATGTAACGGTGTGCATTATATGCAGCCTAGCTCCATTCTTCGTGAAAGATAAAGATAGAAATGCGCACAGGACACAAAAACCTTGCAAAAATTATATACGATCCGCCTAATCCCGGCCAAATAGATGCCGATTCGCACGGGACTAATATTATCACAGGACCTCGGTGTTCGGCGAAATATGGTAGGTCATTTGCGGGGGAATTTTTACTTTACATAGGCTATTACAGACATGGCCGATTCGGACGGGATTAAGATCACAGACATTCTCTGCGATTATTACAAATCACCAGAGCTCCCCACATATACTAATCCCGTGCGAATGGGGAAGTAATTATAAACTTAAGTGTTTATTTTTGTGCAAAATGGACTTCAATGTTTAATTTGTGTGACTTTACCAAAGCATTTGATATGTATTCGTCCAGTTGCGAGCCTGTGCGCTTTACCTGACGTTGGTTAGGCCAGGCAGCTGCGCACGGACTGGGACTGAAAATAATTCAGACTGACAAAATAATAAAAATGACATTCTTCTTCTTTTAAATAATAATAAAATAAATAATAATAATAACGAAATTCTTCTTCTAAATAACAATAAGCGTCATTAATAATACAAATCATAATAATAATAAGAATCTAACAAATTGTCATGCAATTATATAAATGTGAATGAATGGTACTCCACATCACATCATCATCACTATTGTACACCCAAATACATGTGATGTGATACGAAATTAAATGCTAATTATTTCAAAACACGTGCTGTAAAATAATGAATTGTGATAGGTAATTTCTCATCCAAACAGCTATTTAAACTGGATTTCCACCGTACACCTTTTTGTGGGTGCCTTTAATCCCACTCTTTAAACTCCCAAATAAAACAATTTTGTTTTTTTTCCACTTCCCTGGTGATGGTCTCGATCTCCACGTCGGAGAAGTTTCGCTTCTTTGCCGTCTTTCGAGTGTCCATGGCGTAAAATGAGGGCGTGGGGGAGGCAGAGACTTGAATATATAGGGGCGTGTTATCCTAATGACGATCGTTTTCAGCCGTGGCATTTATCAAAGGCAGGTTTTGCGTACGCCTGGATTTCAGAGGTGCGCACAGCTTCATAAATAGGGTTGGGCATCGTTTTGATTTGAACGATTCTGATTCCGATTCCGATTCTTAGTTTCGATTCCGGTTCTTTTCGATTCTCGATTCCGATTCTTTGAGGGGTGGAGTCACAACATGTCACAGGCTCATTTCACAGAGGAAAATTGTATTTTGATTCAATAATGAGTTTTAGTTTCGGGACTTTCTCCGCTGGCATTTTCACTTGCTTTGCTGCAAAGGTGAATGGAGTTTCACACCGAGTCCCGGTTTAACAATAGCATTAACAGCAGTCATATTAGGACTGCTTCTAGCGTGGGCAATTTGCGAATAGCTACATTTATCTACGAGGGGGAAAAATAATTTCAGTAACGTTGTTGTTCACCACAATTCGCAATTTGGTCAAGGGCTTTGTTATTACACTACAATCACTTACCTGATTATGACGAGGTGGGATAATGTTAGTTCACCCTGAAATGAAAATAAAGCCATCTCTTACTCACCCAGCTGTTGTTAAAATGCGCGTGTTCCTGTGTGTGCGCACTCCAAGCCGCAGTAGCCTCGTGCAATATTGTCATGACAACCGGTACACAATATTCACTTAAGGAGGTTATATTATTAGTATTATTTCTTATCATATACGTTATAGAAAAGACGAGAATTGCGTTTTTTTCTATTGAGCTTGATTTCTCAAAATGGGTGTGTGTGTGTGTGTGTGCTTATCGTGGGTGCAATGCCAACAGTGCGAGTTATTATAGTAGGCATGAGCTCCGGCGGCTGCTGACGGCTCATAGTGTACACAGAGGAGCGCGCTCAGAATAACGTCCGAGCTCAGTGTTTTGACTGAATAATACGGTTTCTTTAAGGCAAAACCTTATAGTGTGCCCCCTGAACACTTTCCATATGGCGCGCGTCTCCCTGTATCGTTGCGTGATACATTTGTTTGTTTTGTGTAATGTTTTAGCTGATCGCCATTCACTGCCATAGGAGCGCGTGCAGGAACAGTATTTTAAATGTCATAGGACATAGGGCACTGGGACAACATCAGGGTAAGTAAAAGAAGGCTTTATTTTCATTTCAGGGTGAACTATCCCTTTAATAACGTTGGTTAGCGCAGGGTTGCCCGAAGAGGACAGACCTGCGCAGCACTCATATTTGTAGTGCATCCTCCCGTGCAAGAAATAAGTTTGTCATATGTGTTGCACTGTGCCGACCCAGGCTTTTTTTTAAAGTGAAATAAAGCCACACTTTTGAGCGCCGCTTACCGTGCTCCATGGCTGCAACAGAACAAACGGGCGCGGCAAGCACTTCCGAAAACTTGCGCGTTTGGAACCGATGATCGGAATCGAAAACAAAATTTCTAAACGATTCCAATGGCATCGTTATTTTTCAAACGGTTCCAAGTTGGAACCGGTTCTCGATGCCCAACCCTATTCATAAATCAGGCGGTGAGAGGAGTGTAAGCATAATCTTACGCCAATATATACGCCCGTTTCTACGCAAGATTGATAAATGAGGGCCAATGAGCGCAGCGCTGAAAAGGGGTGGGGCTACATAAGGTCTGTAAACTTACATATTCACAATCCATGTAAATCCATTTATAATACTATTGAAGGGATTTTACCATACATTTCACATGAATTAGCATATTTGTAAGGGCTGCGCTGAGTCTGTTTTGCCACACTAAACATATAGCAATTTATATGCTTAAAATGCACTATAAACACAATATTTTTTACAGTGTATGTCATTGCATTGCATAAAATATCAAACAAAGTGGCATTTATGTTAAATAATATAGCTTAAATAATACAAAAAAATTACACTTTTAAATAAAAACAATTCACAAAAAGGTCATTTTAAGTGTAATTAAGACAGTTTTTTTTAGGGTCACTATGTTTTGTTCATTCACAAAGTCAGACTTCAGCAAACTGTACATTCAACATTTATTGACCATTGTGTGCTGCAAACATAATTCTTCAATAATAAATTACGCTACAGCTTTGAAAATATACCACAAATGAATGAAGCACAGAAAGTATTGATTTGTGTTTGAGGATTGGGGATCTGCAAGAATATGATTTGGGAAGCTCTCTGGAGTGCCTGACCACCTGATTACTTGTGTAATGATCTGAAGATTGAGGCTTATAATCCAATTGCTATTCTCCATAAAGTCGGCATGATGATGAGCACATTTCATTTGCTCAGCACTGAAATTGTTACGCTGACATTTACTACCAGAATCAATATGTTGGACATTATAATGCCATTATTTAAGTAGAAAACAAAATCATTAAGTGGAAATCGACTTTCTATTCACTTCATGAAAGCAAGGTATAAATGTCCATTCAAATGTTTTAGATAGTATTTAGTTGCTTTATGACTGCTGCACAATAGCAACAGCTCAAAACAGACTTAAGCTTAGAATAATCCTTTTTATTCTAATTAGTGGAAAACAATGAAAACATAGGCTAATACTTTTACAAAATACCTGATTGATAGCAATTAGAAATGTAAGCATATTTCTTAAAGGGAAACCCTAATAATTAAAAATAACCAAACCCTATCGTATACCCCCAGATCACTTGGACTACACAGGATGGGCTCATTGTGTGATCCTTTTTTAAAAAAGCTTGATGCTGGTCGCTATTCACTGCCATTATATGGACGAGCACAAACAGGACGTTGTTTAAAAATTCTCCTTTTGTGGTCTATAAAAGAAAAAAAGGCATATGACATTAAAACAACACCAGGGTGAGTAAATGATGACTTAATTTTCATTTTAGGGTGAACTGTTATTTAAAGTTTAATATTCAGCTTTTGTCACTTTAAATTCATAATACGGTTCAATAAGATAAAATAAATAAATAAAATCAAACCAATAAGAAATGCAAAATAATTTTTAGGGAATTGTTAATGTTTTTGAAAAAAGTCTCGTCTGATCATCAAGGCTGCATTTATGACCAAACATATACTAAAATTATAATGTTGTAATGTGAACGGTTATTACAATTTTCTATCATAATTTACTTCTGTGATCAAAGCTGAATTTTCAGCATCATTACTCCAGTCTTCAGTGTCACATGACCCTTCAGAAATCATTCTACACTCTCAGAAAAAAAGGTACAGGGCTGTCACTGGGGCGGTACCCTAAGGTACAAAAGTGAAAAGGTACATCTTTGTACCTTACTCACCCCTGAAAGGTACATTTTAGTACCTCAAAAGGTACATATCAGTACTTTAAGAGTGCATATTAGTACCTTTAAGGTACATATTAATACCTTAAAGGTACATATTAGTACCTTTTTTGTTATGTACCTTAGGGTACCGCCCCAGTGACAGCAATGTACCTTTTTTTCTGACAGTGTAATATGCTGATTTGATGCTCAAGAAACATATATATATACTTAATATTATATATAATATATATATATATATATATATATATATATATATATATATATATATATATATATATATATATATATATTTTCTTTTTTTTTTTTTTTTTTTTTACACACTCCACACAGCAACAACTTTTAATAATGTGACCAAAACTGCCTGCCAATTGACAGACGAACTGACAATGGCTTTCTTATTTAGGTTTAAATAAAAGGTAATGTGGTGGATAAACATTCGTAAAGCGTTTTCTCGTAACATTTTACAGCCGCGATCGAAATACAGAACATCACAGAAATATATAAAAGAACATTTTGATAAATAAACCTAAACAAAATACCTGCCTAGAGAGGAAAAGAACACATTCACTGCAGACAGGATTTGCATTTCACATTTTGCGAAATTAAATTAAATCGGCAAAATTGCTGTACCAGCATGCTTTCAGTGCAGCGCAACATCGAGATGACGAAAAACAACAAAAAAACATTAATTTACAGAATTATATTAGAACAGAATATACATTACTAATAATAGAAAAATAGATAAAAACGAAATCAAGTCACAGGGAGCATAATAAATGTGTGCAAAATGCCAAAGTGCAGGGGAACATATGAAGACTTCAGATGCAAAAGCCTCTAAGTCCATCTGACATCTTTCTTTAAAATAAATATTTTTGACAGGTTTCTATGTATAGGTTTCTACCCAAGTACCGGTACTTCTGAATGGGCTGAGGCTGGGATTTAGTGAGTTTGAAGTGAAAGTATTTTATGAACGTATTACTAGCCTATATGCGGAGAGCATTCACTCAGTGCATCTGAACTCTTCATATTATAATTCAATATTCAATTAAGTAACCCTGAGTGACCAATAAATAAAATAAAAATAAATAAATTATTAAAACAACGAAAGTTTAGCCAGAATTGAGAAATTTCTCTTTTTAACTGCCGAAACAACAATAAACGCTAAACTGGCAGTTTTTTTAGCTAAAAATGTTCACAGCAAATTAAAATTAGAAACGGCTGAAATGTTTGAAAACACTTGTACCCTACCCGATCGAAAAAAATCCATTCTTTCACTCTGCTTGTGTGCGTTTGAGTCTTTTTGAATTGTGTGCGGGGAAAACCAACTTGTTAACGTTGGCCGGCAGCAGTGCGCTCTTAAACTTGCCCGTTTTAAGTAGAAAGCCATGTTTGTTGTTGATGAGTGGAAGGACATGAGCTGTTGGCACAACTTGCATTTTACTTTTTTTTGGATCATCTTTTACTATTTCAAAGTGCATCCACACTTTAGAGTTTCTTATTCCAGACATTAAGGCCCTGTCCACACGAACACGGGTATTTTCAAAACCGCAGCTTTTTCTATGCGGTTTGGCTGTTCGTCCACACGCAAACGCAGTATCCGGTTACTGAAACCGGACTTTTTTGAAAACTCCGGCCAGGGTGAAGGTTTTGCATTTTCATGTGGACGGAGATTTTTTTTAAACCGTGCTTGTGTGGACGCAATAGTTTTTTTAAACGGAGGAGGAAAAACTCTGGTTATAAAAATACCCGTGTACGTGTGGACTAGGCCTCAGTAATCCCTGCCGCCAAGATGCGCCTCGTCTGTCACGGATCAGGGAAAGTGAAACTTAAATCTGTCACAGGGGTGGTTGGATTTATTCACACAGACGTTAAAAATATTTATTGAATGGTTCTTTCTTTTCACGTTTTTTTTTTTACAGCATTATCATAATTAAAGACTGTATTTAACTTAATATAACCGTACAAAACCAGTAGTTCTGTGTGAAATTAGACATTACGCACCCCCATATTGCCAAAATGGTATGATCCTCGTTTCATAACACCCGCGAAGATTCGACTGTGAGATCGGTGGTCGAATCAGGCTCCGGATATCGATGCATCGAATCTTCGACTATTCGGGGTCACCCCTAATATATATATAGCCTATATTAGGGATGCCACAATTCTCAATATAATATTGAACCGTTCGGTATGGCATTCACGGTTCAATACGCGCTTGTGAATTGCGTTTTTTTTTTTCGGTTTTGCATTGAACTAATTATTTTTCTACAAATTCTATAATTTGCCTCCATCCCAATACTTAGTGGTTAGCCATTGTCAGTTCGTCTTAGTGGTAGAGTTATACACACGGAACATTATAGATATCCACAATCAAGAAAGTTCATTATTTGCATGCGTTTTAAAGCCTTGCCGGCTCATTCGCATGCGCGGTTTTAACATGCGCTTTTCCGAGCGCGCGCACTGAACACCTGTCAAACACGTGAATACTGAACTAAGTAGTCGTCTTACTGCGCTAATACTGTCAAATACACACAAGGTTAGCATAAACACAGTCGGTTATGTCTAAAGTGAAAGTAAAATCGGCGTGTGTTTGTATATTAGATGCACGGAGGTCTTAAATTGACAGCAGTGAGGTAGTGAACAAGCTGTCCTTAAAGGGACAGTTCACCTCTAAAATTATGTAATTATTTACTTACTCTAATATTGTTCCAAACCTGTATTCATTTCTCGATGACAGAATTTTCATTTTTGAATGAACTTAATGTTAAAACAACAACAAAAAACAAAAAGAAAATCACTCACTGCTCTTGATTAAAAAACTAATACAGTAGCTTTAATAAGAATCAATGTATATTTTATTGTGAATGCTATGTAGTGTTTTATTTTTACATTTATTCATTCAATTTCATACTTAAATGCTGCTGTACAGCTCTGAGGTGCCAGTGTATCTTTATATATATTTATTTTATATTTTACAATACACTAGGAATGTGTACAAGGGTTTTTTTTAAGTAAAGTTTTAATTTTAAGTAAGGGTTTTCAATTCTTTTAAGTAAATTGAAGAAAGAGTATTGCAATAAAAAATAGTCTTTTTTCTCCTTAACCTCTTTCTGTTCCTGTTGCCTAAGGATAGAATAGCAAAAAACTGATGTGACAAGCCATCAGAACCAAACTGAACCGAAAACCGTGGTTAAAAACCAAATTATGTATTGAACCATGGACTAACTGTATTGTTGCATCCCTAATATATATATATATATATATATATATATATATATATATATATATATATATATATATATATATATATATATATATATATATATATGTGTATATATATGTGTATATATATATACACTCAACTAAAGGATTATTAGGAACACTTTTAATCAGTCATTCAGTCATGTTTCAGTCATGATTCACTCAGTCATGTTACCTCTTTTTTTTCTGTTTACTTTACAGGTCACAGGTGTGTACATACTAATACTGTGTTTGACCCCCTTTCGCCTTCAGAACTGCCTTAATTCTATGTGGCATTGATTCAACAAGGTGCTGAAAGCATTCTTTAGAAATGTTGGCCCATATTGATAGGATAGCATCTTGCAGTTGATGGAGATTTGTGGGATGCACATCCAGGGCACGAAGCTCCCGTTCCACCACATCCCAAAGATGCTCTATTGGGTTGAGATCTGGTGACTGTGGGGGCCATTTTAGTACAGTGAACTCATTGCATGTTCAAGAAACCAATTTGAAATGATTCGAGCTTTGTGACATGGTGCATTATCCTGCTGGAAGTAGCCATCAGAGGATGGGTACATGGTGGCCATAAAGGGATGGACATGGTCAGAAATAATGCTCAGGTAGGCCGTGGCATTTAAACGATGCCCAATTGGCACTAAGGGGCCTTAAGTTTGCCAAGAAAACATCCCCCACACCATTACACCACCACCACCAGCCTGCACAGTGGTAACAAGGCATGATGGATCCATGTTCTCATTCTGTTTACGCCAAATTCTGACTCTTCCATCTGAATGTCTCAACAGAAAAACCGAGACACATCAGACCAGGCAACATTTTTCCAGTCTTCAACTGTCCAATTGTGGTGAGCTCGTGCAAATTGTAGCCTCTTTTTCCTATTTGTAGTGGAGATGAGTGGTACCCGGTGGGGTCTTCAGCTGTTGTAGCCCATCCGCCTCAAGGTTGTGCGTGTTGTGGCTTCACAAATGCTTTGCTGCATACCTCGGTTGTAACGAGTGGTTATTTCAGTCAAAGTTGCTCTTCTGTCAGCTTGAATCAGTCGGCCCATTCTCCTCTGACCTCTAGCATGCCGCATACTGGATGTTTTTCCCTTTTCACACCATTCTTTGTAAACCCTAGAAATGGTTGTGCGTGAAAATCCCAGTAACTGAGCAGATTGTGAAATACTCAGACCGGCCCGTCTGGCACCAACAACCATGCCACGCTCAAAATTGCTTAAATCACCTTTCTTTCCCATTCTGACATTCAGTTTGGAGTTCAGGAGATTGTCTTGACCAGGACCACACCCCTAAATGCATTGAAGCAACTGCCATGTGATTGGTTGATTAGATAATTGCATTAATGAGAAATTGAACAGGTGTTCCTAATAATCCTTTAGGTGAGTGTATATACATACAGTGTCATATGCATAATTAATTGTCAAAAAATTTAAACCATCAGGCAAAATAAGGAATCATAAAAGTGTAAAACCTACACTGTAAGAAATATTTTATGGCAACCTAAAAATGTTCTTCATGACGTAGCATGTGCGTTGAACTAATTTAATTAGGTCAAAAAATATTCAATATAAACGAATCGACCAGATTATATTCGGTTTCACTTACACTTACAAGTTACTACACCTTTATAAGTCATTTAACGCTCAGATCAGGCAGAAATGGTTCCTTAAGGTATATATTTTCTTTCTGCAATCTAAATTGAGTGAAATAAAAACAAAAGGCATTGTTTTTCTTCCACCTTTCCATAAAGCAAGTGTTGGTCGTATCAAATTTATTATTTTGTTTTCTAGCTTGTTGCAAAGAAGATTGAGGGTACATCGGACCAAATTATGCCATCTGAAGCCAATCGTATTCAACACCAGGTCAACAGCTTTCATCCTGGAAGACCTTGTTGGGGGCATCCATTTGTAATGCTGCCTGTGTACAACATTGAAAATCCCCCTGAGTTGTTTGACCAAAGAAACAGTATGATGAAATCCCATCATAGATGGTGGACTGCGATGTGTTATAATGATGCCCTTCTCCTCACACCCATCTAGATCCAGGCAGGCACTCTTGATTAAATATTGACTTGCAGTTCCCATTGTGCTTCTTTTTTTCTGATCAATAATTAATATTAGGTAAAAGCGAGGGGTGTGAACTGCAGTTTGTTTAACAACTGAGATATGTTGCATTCCCAACAATGTATGCCAAATTGCATTGAACCGTTATCTGGTAAAAACATTGTGTTCCAAATTGTCTAGGACAAAGTAGTTTCTTTCTCATTACAACAAACCTTAACAGCTTCTCAGAACACAATGATCTCTCATATTGCACAGTCACTGCAAGACCGTAGAACACAGCTCTTATTTTAGTCATAACCCTGCAGGTTCGTTTCCAAACAGCAAGGCGGGGCGTTTAAAGCCAGTGCGGGCGGGATGTGTCTATTATTCAGTGATCCAGATGGCTATTCATCCTTGGAGCGGTTTCAAGGTATGTTCACAAAAACACCACACTAAAAATAACAGCTATGTGTAAAGGAATACGCTTCAGAGCCAGTTTACAGTATGATAGATGTTTGTTGGATAGAAGATTGGAACTAAAGAAGGCATTCAATGGGGTCATTGAGGATTACATTTTCTTTTTCTTGAAAATCAACCCATCGTTCCCAGTCAAAAAAAGAGCATTGATTAAAACTTACAAAAACAACTTCTGCAACATGTTTCCATGTTAATGATGCTTATTGTGTATTCAGAAAATTGGCACAGACAGTCACGGTGAGGTAATACTGAGAAAGCAGGGTATATATTTTAAGAACTAATGATGAGGAAAATGTGTGGGGAAAATTAGCCAAATCTTGTTCTGTTTCTGGCTGTGTGCAACATTATAAAAAAGGAGCTGGCTTTATTTTTTAGCAGTGTCCGGGATCATTTCAGCTTTATTTTTAATGATTTGAGTGACTCATTTCAACATTTTTTTTTTTTTGAATCTGTCACAGAGCAATGCAGAATGTTACAGGGAATTGAATTGAGAATGCCTTATTAAAATAAAAATTTTTTAATTGAAATGTAAAGAGAAACATTGGGGTCAGTGTGTGTGTGTATATATTAGAGTTGTTCCGATTCCGATACTAGTATCGGAAATATCACCGATACCACAACAAATTCTGGCATCGGTATCGGCGAGTACTTGAATCCATGTACTGATCCGATACTATTTTCTTAAACAAGACCGTTATGACTGCGAACTTTGCCTAACCACTGCGTGGTTCTTCTTCGCTGCTCAGAATGCATTGCAAACACAGGAAGTTGTGCTGTGTTGCCACAAGCAACCACTGTTTAGAGCAGCGAAGAAGAAATGAAAATGTGTTAGCAGTATGTCCGCTGTTTAGCAGTATTTCAGACTGGACCAACCAGACAGTAAAACGGAGACTAGGGATGTCACAAGTACGAGCACTTTAGTACCAAGTCGGTGCTGAAATTTTAAAAATGTGATGATACTAGCATTTCTGTAGTACCGGTAGTAAGTTACCGACTCCCGAGTATACTCAGTACCCGCAGCTGCGTTCAGTCACTTCCATGTTCATCTAAGCGCAGGGCTCCAGACTGTAGCGAATATATACGAGTGTCTGTGAATATTAAACTGCAAAATACTATTTAAATATTACTCCTGCAAATTCTACGTCTCTGTGGATGACGGGCGCAGACACACACACATGCGTGTGACACTCGCTCGCTGTCTTTGTAGTCTCTGCCGTGTGTCACTATATGAGGACACGAATGCATAAACCGTCACTTCATGAGAATTTATCGTTTCATTTGAGAAAACTGTCATATCATGAACACAGACACTCGAAGGTGTTCACGGCAACCCGTCAAAATAAAAGTTTGATTTAACGTGAATAAATTGACAATATATTAAGCATTTGAAGTTCTTTTTCGCTTAAGAAAAATAAATAATATTACTGTCAAATGCATGTCAGATAATAAAAATGTAATAAATACAGTAGTTCACTGTATGTATTTGTTCATGTTTTATTAAGGGATAAGTCTGAAGCACACCATAAAATAATTCTAGCAAATCATGCAGGGCTAGTAGTATATACAGCTGTATATCCAGATACACACCCAGGTATCGGATCAGTACTCGGTATCGGCCAATACCCTGAGCCAAGGTATCGGAATCGGTATCGGGAAGGGAAAAAGGGTATCGGAACATCTCTAGTATATACAGTATAATTAAAATGTTCAAACATTCACTGCTGCTCCAGAAGGAAACATGATGCATTAAGAGCTGGGGGTGAAAACTTTCTGAATTTGAAGATCAAGGTAAATTGTACTTAATTTGTCTTCTGGGAAACATGCAAGTATCTTCTGTTGCTTCCGAAGAGCAGTACTAAATGAAAAAAAAAAATTATATTTAAACAAAATAAGAAAAAATTGGACTGTTCAAAAGTTTTCACCCCCAGCTTAATGCATCGTGTTTCTTTCTCGAGCATCAGTGGATGTTTCAACCTTTTTTAATAGTTGTGTTTGAGTCCCTCAACTGTCAGTATGAAAAGATGGATCTCAAAATCAAACAGTCACTGATGGAAAGGGTTCAAATATGCAAAAGTTGCTGGAAAACTGAAGAATTTGGGCAGTTTAACTGCTCAGGACAAACAAGGGACTCAAGAACAATCATCACAAAACACACAGTATTAAAGGGTTACTTCTGTGACTAAGCATTAAGCTTTGTATCAGTAGAAACCCGGTAGTATATTCGAATTATGGTACTTTCCCCCATCATATCCCCCTGAGACGAGAGAATTATGCATTTTATTATCCTCCAATGACACAAATATCGTCATTTTGCGTCATCTGATTTTTTGGCCAGAGCCTAAAGACTACAGCCAGTATTAGGAGCTAGTTCCGCATGTTATCAACCCGCCTATAGGGGAGGGATTTCACTCACAGAATGTGAATGCGCTCGGCTCGGCCTCGGGCATTCATAACGGGGCGGTGCAGAGAAAAGTGAGTGTTTCAACTTTTCAATGAATTCCTATGAAAGTTTAGCTTCCATGCGATTTGAAAACGTGCCAGACTGGACACGCGCCGTGAATGACTGCCGCGCTTACCTCAGCTGTTCTCGTGATGAATGAAATCTGACTCCTGCTGCGTTTGCGCCGTGACTTTCGTTCGGCTCACTCACACTTTGGATGACGGTGGGGTGGAGCCGCGGTGGGCAAGAGATGTAACCGGTAGTCGTGACTTGGGAGTGGCCTTGTTGGGCAGTGGCCTTGTTGGGCAGTGAAGCAAGTGCATTCTGGGAGTTGTTGTCTTTCATCCACATGAGACAAAAATACAATTTCTGTCTTTTCTCAGTCTAGAAGGCACCAACTTCAAAAATAATTTCACATTTTTATTACATAAATGATTGTCTGGCTATCACCAGACCAAGCTCAATTTAAGATTGAACATTGGTCTGGAGAGAGTTTGCTATGTATTTTCTATGTATTTTCTACTGCACGAGGCGTAATAATTGAGCATAAATTAAATGACTCTGTACACAATTGGTTAGTCCTTCAACCAATCAGAACACAAGAGGCGTGATAAACGGGCAACGACCCATCGCTTCTATATCCGTCATCATGTTAAACCCACCAATAGCGTGCCAGGTGGATAAGCCAGTCTGTGATTGGTTCCCGCAAAAGTGTAACAGAAGCAGTAGAAATTAATGTACAGGTTTCCAGACTGAGTTGCAGGGCGAAATCAAATCGCAGGCAGATCAGGCTGGGTTTACCCAGTCTACATTAATACCCAGTTTAAATACACATTCATCTTCCCAGCGCTGAAGTACCCCTTTAAGAATCAGTGGTTAATTAACTTTTGAACGGGGTAATTTTAATGTTTTTTTTTTTTTTTTTTTGTCTTGTGGACTATATGTAAGCATAATTTATGTAAAATATCAGGAAATTATTCAGGACAGTACTAAATAAAAAGTAACATATCCTCTCTTATTTTGTTAAAATTATTCACATTTTCACAGATTCTGCAGATGGTTCAAATACTTTTTCTTGCAACTGTATATGTGTAGTAATAACAAAAAAATTATAATAATATTACAAAAATTCTATTTCAAACAAATGCTGTTCTTTTAAGTAAAAAAAATATCACAGTTTCAAAATGCTCCAAGAGCATCTTTTTGCGTTTTTATTTCTCTCACGACAAGTCTCAGAGTGTTTGGTACGATAATGGATATGACAATGTATGTTTGGTCTTGGCGGAATAGATCTGCTACACTGCTGCTACAGAGCAAGTACGGGACTTGCTACTGCCAATACATACACGATACGCTGCTGTGAGCAAGTAAGACATGCTGCTGCTGTACAATATACTGTACATGAGTAGCAGATCTATACAGGTGGAGCTGGGGAAGGTGGAGGGTTTCTGAAAGCGCACTGCAACTGCTACAGAAAAGGCTGACCAAGAAGAGTTGAGCAGCAAGATCATTGGCTACTGATACAGCAGGAACCAATCAGCTATGCCCTATAGAGAACGATGTGATTGAAACAGATTGAGTTAAGTACCTATCAGCCTACACCATCTAGAGTTTCATCGCAGAACTTTTTATTTGTATACACACTAGTTGGTAACACTTTACAATAAGGTTGTATTAGTTAACATTAGTTAATGCATTAGTTAACATGAACTAACCATGAACAACACCTCTGTTCAGCATTAGTTAATCTTTGTTAATGTTAGTTAATAAAAATCCAGCTGTTCATGTTAGTTCACAGTGCATTAACCAATGTTTGCAAGATTTGAATAATGCATTAGTAAATGTAGTTCACAGTGCATTAACCAATGTTTGCAAGATTTGAATAATGCATTAGTAAATGTTGAAATTAACATTAACAAAGATAAATAAATGGTTTATAAGTGCAGTTCATTATTATTTCATGCTAACTAATGCAGTTAACTAATGTTAACTAATGAACCTTATTGTAAAGTGTTACCCACTAGTTTGCATTAGTTATGCTAAAATCACAAGCATGTTATATGAAGTACATCCATGAGAATCTGAAATGACAGAGGATATTACTAATCGTCCAGCCTTGTCACCTGGAAATCCATATTAACTGTGTTATGTTACATTATACATCGTACAAGCTATTATTACAGTATAATCTGAACAGCCGATTCCCTCGTGTGCATTTTTCATCATTTGTGAGGGGTCACTGTGGACAGAGCCCTTCACAAGTACATGACTCGTAATTGCATGGTATTCACCAAAAGGTTACGATACCCCACGGTTGCATAAAGTCTTAAAATAGAATGCGTACCTTACCGTAGATGCATGCGGACATGTTTGCACCCTGTCTTTTTGGTAATGGAACACTTCTAGAAGAATAAAACCCTTCCCCCAATGGAAAATCTCTGTCAGGTATTGGTACATTTTAATACCTTGCGTCAAAAACACCCACCCTAGAGAAGCCGATTGACGTTGCAATACATTTTCTCATTATTCGGACTTTCTTTTCGCCTCTACTTTTGACACTACAGGTTATTCTTTTGGTCTGGTCAGGACTCTACAGAGACACACTGGACTTAATCATGTCACTGACGTTCCTCAAAGGATGCATGGTAACTGGGTTTTGGCTCTGCTATGAAGATCTATCACATCCAGACTGGAAAGTCTAGAAAGTTCCTCTATTTCAGACACGTGTCAAATTTGGAAAAGGCTATTGATTGAGGTTAAATGGAATGAAATACAGCTCTGAAGTTGCAATTTTTATAGAGACAATTGCATTCTATTAGCAATGTGCACCAGTGCATCACGAGAGACATTCCCACTGCTTTCTTCTTCATTTGTGACAATGCACTATACCTCCCAATACCCGTTTAGTATTCTGACCCATTCTGTTATTGTCAGCTCTGCAGTCTATTAGGGAGCGCTGTCCTATGCAACTGTCACTTAGCCTGAGAAAACTTTAAGCATGCCACTGCACAAGCATCTATTTGTCTCCACCTCAAACACTTCCTGTGGAGCAGAATACAAGATGTCTCATCTTTTGCAATAGGAACAGGAGCGGTGAAAGATGAATTATTTACTTTGCTGACTTGTGCAGCGCCTAGGGAAAGAGACTACAGTCGCTGAAAGACAGGGGCACAAAAACCTCCTGCCTGAACCGACTCCAGCAACACTACATCTGCAGCCATCTGAACACAGGTACCCTTTACATCTGAGCTCTGCTTATATACATTTGCCGATCGTATTGCACCGCTCACTCCTGGGAGGTTAAAGAAAGTTCTGAGCAGCTGTTTCTCTAATGTTCGTGGGCTTTGAATACAATATAAATATTGAATCACAAGAGAAAGGCCTCATGCAGTGCTTCTATTCGAAGAACACTTTTCATTTGCTTGTTTGTTATGCATTTCCTAAAAGTTTTTGGGCAAAAGTTAAATGAACTGTCGAATATTCAATCTAAGAAAATCAGTAATCTATTCTGGATGTTATATACGAAAGTAAATGCATTTTTTCTTGGTTATTTTTATATATTTTCAGTTTTCATTTAAATTTTAGAATTTGTCATTTATGTACTTTTGACATTTTTATTAGGTTTTACTTTAAAAAAAATATTTTTATTAAGCTTTAATTTAGTACTTCAACAAATTTCTTCCCAGTTAGTTTCCGAGGCAAAATATCTAATTTCATCTAATGTTTTTTTTTTAAGTTTAAAGGGGCTATGTTAGAAATTTCATGTATTAATCACTTTTTTTTCTCTCCAATGTGTGAACAGCTTGTAACGAATTTTAAAATCAAGACAATAAAAGGCGGGGTAAATTAACCAATAATTAGATAACAAGAGGGGTGGAATCCAGACAAGGAAAAGAGCACATGGCCAAAAATAACAAAACACCACATGCGCTAAACGAGACAGGACACACATTTGACACCTGTAGACTGATTTTTATATGTAGGACTTTCATTCGTTTTTGGCAGTAAAATCAAAAAGATTTTTGTAAAGAAGTTTATGTGCGCTCCGGAGAACTGCTCGGGTTATGTATATAACCCTTGTTCCCTGAGAAGGGGAATGAGCACTGCATCGGAACGACGTTTTGGGGATGCTCCCTTAGCATCAGCGAATCTGAAACCAGAATGCCAACTAGGCCAATCCGATTGGCGTGCGTGATGACGTCATTGTGACGGCATACCCGGAAGTATAAAAGGGGAGCTGGAACGTAATGGCGGTAGTAATTGCTCTGAAGCATGCGCTCCAGGCGTGCCGACGTGTGGCGTCGGGATGCAGTGCTCGTTCCCCTTCTCAGGGAACAAGGGTTATATACATAACCCGAGCAGTTCCCTTTCGAGGGAACTCGCACTGCATCGGAACGACGCTTTGGGGAACGAGTACCCACTAGGCCACACCGAAGGGTAGCACCTGCCCTAGTGTGAAGCCGGAGACCGGGCACAGCTAGGACTGGAGCACCCTAGCACCAGGAGTCGTAGGGAGATCCAGGCTATAGAACCTGATAAAAGTGTGTGGGGTAGCCCACCCGGCCGCCTCGCAGATATCCTGCAAGGGGACCCCAGAAAGAAGGGCCACCGAAGAGGCCATGCCTCTGGTGGAATGAGCCCTCACGGCCACAGGTGAAGGCAAACTGCGCACCTGGTAGGCCATGGTAATCGCCTGGACAATCCAATTACTGATTGTCTGAGTAGACGCAGGCAATCCCTTCTTAGGTGAGCCAAAACACACCAACAGTTGTTGCGATCTCCTCCACTGTGCAGACTTCGCCAGATAAACTCTAAGGGCCCTAACCGGGCAGAGTAGGTGAAGCCTCCCCTCTTCCGCTGTCACATGAGGCGGAGGATGGAATGCCTGCAGGACCAATGACCTGACCACACTTGAAGGCACCTTAGGCACGTAGCCCGGCCTAGGGTGTAAGATGGCTTTTACTCCTCCCGGGGCAAACTCCAGGCAGGTCGGCGTTACCGCCAAGGCCTGGAGATCTCCCACTCTCCTAAGAGAGGTAATGGCAAGGAGAAAAGACACCTTAAGGGTCAGGTCCTTTGGTCCAGCCGACTCCAATGGTTCGAAGGGGGCCTCAGCCAATCCTTCAAGAACCACTGCCAGGTCCCAGGTTGGAACTCTGGAATGAGCCGCAGGCCTCATCCTCCGAGCCCCACGGAGGAATTGTACAACCAGATGGTGCCTACCCAGAGGCCCATCACCCATAGGAGCGTGGAAAGCCGCAATGGCAGCCACGTACACCTTGAGTGTGGACGGGGTAAGCCCTGCAGAGAAGCGATCTTGGAGGAACTCCAGCACTGAAGCCACCGGGCAGTTAACTGGGTCCACCTCACGCTCCCTGCACCAAGTGGAAAATACATTCCACTTGAGGCTGTACAGTCTCCTCGTAGACGGAGCCCTGGAACTGAGTAAGGTCTCTATCACCTCCGCCGACAGGCCAGCCTCTACGTACCTGGTCCCCTCAGGGGCCAGACCCATAGGTTCCAAATCTCTGGGCGGGGGTAAAATATCGTACCCGCCGCCTGAGACAGAAGATCCCTCCTTAGAGGAATCTCCCACGGCTGACCTGCTAGCAGAGCTATAATATCCGAGAACCAAACTCGAGTCGGCCAACGGGGTGCTACCAGAAGTAGACTGACCCCCTGTTGCCGTACCCTTTCCAGGACTCCCGGGAGCAGAGCAATCGGGGGAAATGCATACAGACGCAGCCTCGGCCACGTCTGAACCATGGCATCCAGCCCCAGCGGGGCTGGACGCGTGAGGGAAAACCACAGTGGACAGTGGGACGTCTCTCGAGATGCAAACAGATCCACTTCCACTGGGCCGAACCTCTTGCATATGGCCTCCACCACCTCTGGGTGGAGTCGCCACTCCCCGGGCCTCAGCCCCTGCCTCGACAGGATGTCTGCTCCCTGATTTTGGACCCCTGGGACATACATTGCCCTGATGGACAATAGTTTCCCCTGGGACCACAGGAGGACTTGACGCGCCAGTCTGTAAAGAGAGCGCGACCTCAATCCCCCCTGGCGGTTGATGTACGCTACGACAGACGTATTGTCTGTCCGTACCAGGACATGTTGGCCGCGGAGGTCCGGGAAAAAGCTCCTGAGAGCTTTGTAGACCGCCATCATCTCCAGGCAATTTATGTGCCAGGAGGAATGACGGCCCTCCCATGGGCCCCTCGCAAAGCGGCCGTCCATGACCGCGCCCCAACCAGTGAGGGAGGCGTCTGTTGAAATGGATTTCTGGCAACAGGACGCTCCCAACACTGGCCCCTGGGACAGAAACCAAGGTTTCTTCCATATGACTAGGTAACGAAGGCATTTGCGCGTTACCCTGATCATACGGAAAGGATTCCCTCTGGGGGAAAACCCCTTGGTTTTCAGCCACCACTGGAGGGGTCTCATGTTCAGCAGGCCAGAAGGTATTACGCTGGACGCTGCTGCCATGTGCCCCAGCACTCTCTGAAAGTGCTTCACAGTGATGTTGTGGCCTAGCCTTATTTCTGAGACCATCGCCAGTATGGTCTCGACTCGCGCGGGAGGCAATTGTGCCCGCATCGTCGTCGAATCCCACACGACCCCGAGGAACGTTGTTCTCTGGGACGGCGTCAACACGCTCTTTTTCGTGTTGAGTCTCAGCCCCAGGCACTTTATGTGGTTCAGAACGACATCTCGATGCCGGACCGCCACTTCGTACGACTGGGCCAGTGTGAGCCAGTCGTCGATATAATTCAGCACACGGATGCCCTGAAGTCTCAATGGAGCCAGGGCTGCATCCATGCACTTCGTGAATGTGCGTGGGGAGAGGGCTAGGCCAAAGGGAAGCACTCGATATTGGTACGCTTCGCCCCCGAAAGCGAACCTCAGATACTTCCTCTGACATGGGAGGATGGAGATATGAAAGTATGCGTCCTTCAGATCTATCGTGACGAACCAGTCCTCGGACTGGATCTGACTCACGATCATGGGAATGGTGAGCATTTTGAATCTGAAGCTCCTCAGAGACAGATTCAAAAACCTCAGATCTATAATCGGACGCAACCCTCCATCCTTTTTGGGAACTATAAAGTACCGGCTGTAGAACTCGGACTCTCTTTCCAGCGGAGGAACACGCTCTATGGCTTCCTTCGCTAAAAGAGTTTTTACTTCTAGCTCCATTACCCAAACCTGCTCGGGTACCACTGCTGTCCAGTATAACCCCCTGAATTGTGGAGGAGGAGAACCGAACTGCAGTTTGTAACCCTTTTCTACAGTACGCAGGACCCATGTAGAAATATTCGGAAGGCATTTCCATGCGCCGAGATAATCTACTAAGGGAACCAGCCTCTCGAGGCTGGTGTCGGGTGTTGCACGGTTCCCGTTCCCAACCTCCTGAAGCGGCTGACCGGCAGGAAGTAGCTGGGAACAGTTCTCCGTGTGCGGACGCGCAAGCTGCCCAGCCGCAGGTCTTTCCAGAGGCGGCTGGTGCAGCATGCGTTCGCGGGAAATCGATGTGGCCCGAAGCGTCATAGACGGCGGGATTACCACATCGATTTCCCCAGAGCGCTGTGGAGGAAACAACCTCGGTTGTTTCTCCACGGGAGGGACCGCTCTTTGAAGCCCTGCCGCAACTAGGACTTCTTCCCAGCAGCCTTCCGCGCCTGAAGGACGTTCCGTAGATCACCCTTAGGAGCTTTAGACTGCTGCTGAGAGCGTCGCCTCTGTTGCCAGGCTCCCGGGGGAGGGGCTCTAGATGCGACGCTCTCTTTTTGCACCTTTCGGTGCGAGGAGCTGGATGACGGCTGAGGCTGCCCGCTAGGGCCAGCCTTCCCCGGCTTAGAGCGGCGAGGGAGGTACTGGTGGAAGGCTGCCGACTGTCTCTTCACCTCCTGGTGTCTGGAAACGACGGTGTTAACCGCGTCTCCAAACAACCCAGAAGGCGAGATCGGGGAGTCCAGGAGAAAAGCTCAATCTTTCTCCTTTATCCCCGACAGATTCAGCCAGAGATGTCTCTCCACAGTCACCATGGAAGCCATGGAGCGGCCGATAGCGCGGGCCGTCTCCTTGGTGACGCGGAGAGACAAATCTGCAGCCTTCCTCAGTTCCAGAATGTCCTCCGGAGAGGGACCATCCCCCTCGTCCAACTCTTTGAGGAGATCGGCCTGGTAGGCCTGCAACACAGAGAGAGTGTGCAGGGAACCGCCAGCCCGACCAGCCGCCATATAAGCTTTGCCCACCAAATATGAGGTGTCCCGAAAGGGTTTGGTGGGCAAAACCGGAGCCTTAAGGGACGATGCAGAGTCGGGTGAAAGATAGCTCGCGAGAGCCTCTTCCACCCGAGGCATCGCCCCATAGCCCGCCTCGCGTGCCCCCAGAATATTGGAATAATCCAACACTGGAGGATTGGAAACACGCGAAGAATAGGGCTTTCTCCAGGATCTGCACACCTCGGTGTGCAGATCCGGGAAAAAAGGCAGGCCCCGGCGAGGTGTTTGAACCCGGTGCGAGAGGAACCGGTCATCCAGCCTACTGGGTGGCTGGATTTCCGGAGCCTCTTGTGGCCAATTTATTTTTAATTTAGCCACAGCCCGGGTCAACACCTCGACCAGCTCCTCTTGGGCGGGTGGATGAAGCGATGAAACAATTGCTGCTTCATCCCCCGCCTCGGTGCCTAGTTCCTCTGGCTCCTCGGAACCAGAGAGAACAAGCACCGGACCTCCCACCCCGGGGGAAGAAGCCGCAGAGCGGGCTTCCACACGGGGAGGAAGATCCTCGGAACTGTCAGAGGAGGATCGGGAAAGTGCCGCAGCAGTCCCGAAACGCTCTGACAAGTCCCGCTGTGAGCCCCATGATCTGCGACGCCGAGCCGCCTCAGCGACCGCGGGTCCAGAACCACGGGGCTCACGAGGCTGGCCGGCCTCATCAAACGCGGCCAGCCGAGAGCGGAGCACCCTGAGCGTCAGCCTTTCACAATGCTCACAAGCGGCTCCCTCGAGAGCCGCTTGAGCATGCTGAACGCCCAGGCAATGCACACAAAGCAGGTGTGTATCCGAGCCCGACATGAAACGGGGACACGGATGCACACACTACTTAAACTCTCTCACATTCTCACATTTTTCCATTTCACACACTTTCACTGACATACAACAGTAAATAGACAAACAGTTTGACAGATAGCGCTTGCTGAAGAGCAATAACTACCGCCATTACGTTCCAGCTCCCCTTTTATACTTCCGGGTATGCCGTCACAATGACGTCATCACGCACGCCAATCGGATTGGCCTAGTTGGCATTCTGGTTTCAGATTCGCTGATGCTAAGGGAGCATCCCCAAAGCGTCGTTCCGATGCAGTGCGAGTTCCCTCGAAAGGGAACCACTCTTCCGTTTTGTCACATGAAAAAAAATGCTTATATAATGTTCAGGTTAATGCAGTACTGTACTGTACTGTACTGTAATGTCAATGTGTCATGTAAAGAAAAGGGATTAATTCAAACTATAGTCTCACACTGCCAGATCTATATAAAGTGCCATCCACTATTGGCACCATTGGTAAATATTCAAAGGTGGCTGTGAAAATAAATCTGCATTGTTTATCCTAACATGGTTTGACCTAAACGTTTTTCATCATTGCATGTTGGCCACAATCATTGGCACCCCTAGAAATTATTATGAGTAAAATATATCTATATTCCATTCATATTTTTTTTAGCACACCAGGGTCACTAGGAACATGAAATTGTCCAGCCATGACTTCCGGTTCCAGGAGTATAAATATGAGGAAAGACAAAGGCCAAATTCCCTTAATCATTCCTCATAATGAGTAAAACCACATAATATAGTTCTAATCTGCAGCAAAAGATTGTTGAGCTTCACCAAATTGAAAGTGGCTGTAGGAAAATAGCTAAAGCATTGACTATTCCCATTTCCACCATCAGGGCAAAAATTAAGAAGGTCCAATCAACTAAAGATGTTACGAATCTGCCTGGAAGAGGACGTGTGTCTATATTGTCCTAATGCAAGGCGAGGAGGAAAGTTTGAGTGGACAAAGACTCTCCAAAGATCACAGCTGGAGAATTGCAGAGATTCATTGGTCAGAAAGCCTTACAAAACTTTATCAAACAACCCCTACATGTTGTTTTGGAGAGTTTTTTAAGAAAAATCCTCCTCGCTCATCCAAAAACAAACTCCAGCATATTCAGTTTTCAGACATGATTAGAACTTCAAACGGGACTTGGTTATGGTCAGATGAAACTAAAAAAGTGCTTTTTGGCAGCAAACCCACCAGATGTGTTTGATGCACACAGGGATAAAAAGTACCCTATGCCCACGGTTAAATACTACTGGATCTTTAATGTTGTGGGCCTATTTTTGCTGGGGGTCCTGACATCTTGTTCATGGTATCAGGGATTTTAGCAAATACCAACAGATAAAAAAAAATCTAAACCTGACGTACTTCTGCTAGAAATCTTACAATGGACCGTGGTTGGATCTTTTTAAATCAGGACAAACATCAAAATCAATACTAAAATGTGTCACAGAGCACAAAATGAAGCTTCTGCCATGACCATCTCAGTCCCCTGACCTGAACCCTTTAGAAAATGAGTGGGGTGAACTGAAGAGAAGAAGCACCAACATGGAGCTGGGAATCTGAAGGATCTGGAGATATTCTATATGAAGGAATGGTCTCTGATCTCTTGTCAGTTGTTCTCCAAACTAGTCCGGCATTATAGAAGAAGACTCAGAGCTGTTAATTGGTTAAATGAGGTTGCAATAATTGGGTGCTAATAATTGTGGCCAACATGAACTAGAGAAAAACATTTATTTCATATGTGAGTCTCCCCTCACTTTCAATTGTTGTACTTCAATGAAAGGTTAGAATTTTGTGAATTTTTTTTAATGAAAGATAAAATGGGGAAACAATGCAGATTTATTTTCACAGCCTTCTTTGCTCATATTTACCAATGGTTCCAATATTAGTGGAGGGTGTCACAATGAGTCTCGGAGCCAAATGCAAGTTCACACTGTTTATTTAGAAGGAGTAAAGAGAGGGTCAGATGAAGCACAAAAAGTCACAGTCCACTGAACAGAGACCACACGCAGCGTTCCACGAGGTAATCCACTCTGGTCGGTGACCGGGAAGAAATCCTAACACGGCAGAAGACTGACGATAAGCTCACCGGAACCTGGACGATACTGGATCTCGCCTAAAAACAAAGCGCACCAGTAATACCAGGAAAACAGAGCACAGTTCACCCGAAGTCAAGTTCACGATATCCACAGGCGTGAGAACTCTGGGCTAAGACGAGCCTCCAGATGCCTGCGACCGAACCTGAGGAACTGGAGAGGAACAGCAAGGATCTACCGACTGGACTAGGACAGCATGACAGACCAACCAAGACAATGAGCACGCGACGAGAGACAGGACAGAGTGCTATAAAAAGAGAACAGCTGATGAGACACGACAGGTGAACAATTAATGAAACGAGCGGGAGGAGCCAGTGAACCCGTGAGGAACCACCACCAACAGGTAAGACAACATACACACACACGATCACCCAGGAGTCCTGACAGAGGGCACTTTATTAGTGGATAGGCCTATCCATTTGAATGTGCTCCTCTCGAGTGACAACCATTTGTCGCTTGAATTCTGCAATCTCTCAAGATGCAGACATGTAAGAGGCTGACAATTAGCTGAACATATATATGATGTTTTATTAACAAGGGTCGGGAGGAGCATGTTCAGATAATTGACACAAGTGGAGAGCACTCAGCTAATCAACAATAAGAGGTATATACAGGCCCGATTCCAGAATCAAATCACTGAGGGTGCTTCTGAAATTACTGAGGGTGCTCTAGTAAAGTGCAGATAGGCTAAGCAACGGCTCCACCATAGCAGTGTACAGTGAGAAATGTATGATTCAGTCATTTACCAATAATTGGAATTTCAAAAATAATTTGCTACAAATTGTCTATTAATCTATTAGTCTGCCTTTACATTGCTTTAATGCGTTACTAGTATTTTAACACATCATCTTCCTGAGAACCAAAAAAAAAGGTTTTGTGAATTTTTTATTTTTTTTCCCCGGTCATTATTGTTTGGAGCATAAAAAAACCAAATATATATATATATATTTTTTTTTTTATTTTATTTTTTTTTTTATTTTTTTTTTTATTCCTATGTTATATGCTATATCCTCTGCTCTGTAGAGGACACAAGAACCCCTTTATTGAGAAAATTAAAAGACATAAATAGACAAACAATGGGATTTTTGTTTTCATTCAACAATCAATCTTTTTTTTTATCCAAACTTTGTATAAAGATGATTCTCAATGTTATGAAAGATACAGAATAATATGTGTGTAAACATGGCCATAAATGCCATTCCCATTCTAGGCAATGCATCTATACACAAGGCTGCTGGACCAGACAACATCCCTGGACGTGTGCTCAGGGCATGTGCGGAGCAGCTCGCTGGGGTTTTTACAGACATTTTCAACCTGTCTCTTGCCCAAGCAGCTGTACCGACATGCTTTAAACACACTTCCATTGTGCCAGTGCCGAAAAGCTCTAGCCCGAGGTGCCCTAATGACTACCGCCCTGTAGCACTCACACCCATCGTTATGAAGTGCTTTGAGCGGCTGGTCCTGGAGCACCTAAAAGACTCTCTACCATCCACATTGGACTCACACCAGTTTGCCTATCGTAGCAATAGGAGCACAGAGGATGCCGTTTCCATGGCACTCCACTCTGTGCTCACTCACCTGGACAATAAAAACACTTACGCACGTATGCTGTTTGTTGACTTCAGCTCAGCATTCAACACTGTCATCCCATCCAAGTTAATTGCCAAACTTGGAGACCTGGGCATCAACACTTCAATTTGTAACTGGATTTTGGACTTCCTAACTGACAGACCCCAGAATGTTCGATCAGGATCCACCTGCTCCACGTCCATCACACTCAACACTGGCGTACCACAGGGCTGTGTGCTAAGTCCGTTTCTCTACTCCCTCTTCACCTCCGACTGCAAGCCTGTGTATGGATCTAATTCCATCGTCAAGTTTGCGGACGACACTACGGTGATTGGGCTCATCAGCAACAACGATGAGACTGCCTACAGGGAAGAGATCCAGCACCTGGCCACATGGTGCGCTGATAATAACCTGCTCCTCAACACCACCAAAACGAAGGAGCTCATCGTGGACTTCAGGAAAGAGTCAAGAGGCACACACGACACCATCCACATCAATGGAATGGCTGTTGAGCGTGTCTCCAGTTTCAAGTTCCTGGGGACCCACATCTCGGCGGACATGTCGTGGACGACCAACACCTCCAGCCTGGTCAAGAAGGCTCACCAGCGCCTCTTCTTCCTGAGGACACTGAGGAAGAATCAGCTCTCCTCGGCTATCCTGGTGAACTTCTATCGCTGCGCAATAGAAAGCATCCTGACCAACTGTGTCGCAGTATGGTATGGGAGCTGCTCTGTTGCGGAGCGCAAGGCACTGCAGCGGGTGGTGAAAACTGCCCAGCGCATCACAGGGACTCCACTACCTGCCATCGAGCACATCCAGAGGAAACGCTGTCTGCATCGAGCTCGCAGCATCCTCAAGGACTCCTCTCACCCAGCCCACAGACTGTTTTCTCTCCTGCCCTCCGGCAGGCGTTTCAGGATCCTCCGGACCAGGACCAGCAGACTTAAGAACAGTTTTTTCCCCAGAGCTGTCTCTTTATTGAACTCAAACCCCCGTTGATCCACTTCCCTCATAAACTGCTAACTCTCCTACCTCACATCTGCCTTCACTTTGTTATTTGCACTACCGACTGTTTATCACAGTAACAACTGTTTACATATGCATCTTGCACTGCCATATCTTAACTGGATTATGCTCATTTGCACTGCCGACTGTATTTATAGTACCAATGTTTACATTTGCATTTTGCACCGTACTTCTAACTGTAATATGCAACCACTTTCCACTGCACTTTACACTTTTTTTTTTTTTTTTTCGGATAGCTCTGTCCATAATTTATTGCACTATATACCCTAATCCACTGCTATATTCCTCATATTAGCCTAACATATTATTGTATACCTCTATCTGTAAAATTCTGTTTATAGTAATAGCCATCTGTATATTATATTCATAGTACATATTCACCTGTAAATTCTGTTTATAGTAATAGCCATCTGTATATTTATTCACTGTACATATTCACCTGTAAATTCAGTTCTGTTTATAGTAAGACAACTCTCTATTTATACATATTTATATATATTCAGTACATATCCATGTCCTGCACTTACGCATCCATTGTATATCCTGCACTTGCTGCTATTGCACTTCTGGTTAGACCTAACCTGCATTTCGTTGCCTTGTACTTGTACTTGTGTAATGACAATAAAGTTGAATCTAATCTAATCTAATCTATACACTGCATCTAATTTGCATATTAAAGGGTTTTGGGACAATATGTAAATGTAAAAAGACGTGTAATAATACTTTCATAAGAATATCTTGTATTTCATAAGAATATCCAGACTAAAAACTGTGTAAGTTGTCACAGAAATTCGCTAAATAATGTCCTCTACAGAGCCAAAACCTCTATTCTGTGTCTCAGGAGGAAAGGAAACTTTGCTGCATTTGGCCGTCGGTCCACTTAGCAATAATAGTTTTATTCAATGAATAACTGTAGCCTCGAAAGTGAGCCAAGATTAAGCCAAGATCGCTACGATCATTAAAATGCTGTTGCTTTGTCAGTTAATCGCGATCTCACAAAGTTCCGTTATAAGTCGTCAACGATAAATCTCTTACTTACATTGTGTCTTGACTTTGTTTGGTAATGAGAGGTTTCGTGAGCCTGCATTAATGCCGCCTTCACGTGCTATCGGAAATTTGATAACTCCGACTTCTGAAATCGTGATTACGAGCTCATTGCATTCGAGTTTCATTGCATTCAATGTGAGGGCGTTCATGTGCAATTTTACCTAGGAAACTCGTATTTTTCGTGCACTCGTGAAGCACCACCCCATCCCGACACTTTTAGTTCTAACCACTTACAGTACATACACATGGCGGGGGGGGGCGGGGGGGGTGGGTGGGTACTCTGGGTTCGGGCCAAATTCCAGGCTCAAAGCCCCTCCCCTGGAAATACGCATTTAAATGTACTCTCTATGAATTATATGTAAGTGTGAACTCGTGAATTGTTTAATTAGTGACACTTCGCCTACCTTTAATTTATTTTTTATTTTTTTATGGCAACATTTTTATTTTAAAACCTTTATTTGAAAATGGCAACATGATACCTCATTCTACAATATGTCTATGATTAAATCACAGACAGAGACCCATCAGCCAATCATAGTTAGTAAGCGTGTTGACATCATCCATAGCAACAAGGTCAACTCCAACCTAACTCTTAGCTTAAGACTTCTCTCTATTCCTTAGTGGTGGTCGCAGCAGCTTTTTGAATATATTTGAAGAGGAAACTCTTACCTAAGGACTTTAACTGCTATTTAGGAAAACGTCTCTGGTTACGTATGTAACCTATGTTCCCTGAGAACAGGGAACGAGACGCTGCGTCAGCTGACGCTAAGGGGAACGCCTCCAGCGTGACAGGTGCCTGAAATCACAATTAAAAAACGTCAATCCTATTGACCGGCGACAGCCCATGACGTCATCAAGGTGCAACCAGGAAGTATAAAAGGGCGCCTTGCCAACATGACCGTATCTAAACGTCTGAAGGGACTGTTTGGCAGGCAAGCCTTGCGGCATGGCAAAGCGACGCAGCGTCTCGTTCCCTGTTCTCAGGGAACATAGGTTACATACGTAACCAGAGACGTTCCCTTTCGAAAGGGAACTCGCGCTGCGTCAGCTGACGCTACGGGGAACGATATACCAACGCCGCCATGCCGAAAGGAGTGCATGCCCAATGGCAGTGACAACTGTCAGGACAAGCAAATTCAACTGAAAACTCGAAGGCCTGGAACCAGCCCGTTCGACAGAAGGGGGTTCCTTTAAGGGAACGTGGCAGGGGGACCCGAGGGAACCCGCGCCAGTCACTATTCGGGAAGAATTCACCGAATGCCACCAGGGAGGCCTGACCTAGCGACCTCTATGTGGGACACGTCAGTTCGGCCAACCCCTGTCTGCTTAAGTACAGAGCCTCTGGTACTTGCCTCCGGAGAGACATCCTGCTAGGGTACTGCAAAAAGGCAGTGTCCTCCACCAGCCGGACCTCAGAGACGGGTTATCCTGGAGAGCAGCGCTCAGCGAAGTGCTTTCTAACCCTTGCTAGCGAGGGGAGTTTAGCCACTCGATCCTAGGATCTACCAAGCACTTATTTTAAAACGTGCTCAGGAGGCCGAACAGGCCTACAGGCTGATCCTTGCTGGGAGGCCTCGATGAGCCTACAACCGACGGATCAGTGTCAAGCGGCTATCAGCTCACAGAAGACTCTCACTTGAGAGGAGCTCCCAAGCCTGCCTGGTAGGTAACCATGCCGTAGGCGATCTATGAGAGTCCCTTCCTGTAGGGACCGCATAGTAGCAGCGTCGTCTCGTCATGCTAGGGTATGAACACCGCCTTCAGGTGCTACCGGCTAGAAACCGGTGCCTGATAGCAGGTGACCACCAGCTGTCAGCGTAAAGCCAGTGATGTGTTCCCTCCGAGGGAACTCGTCCCCCAGGGAGGCCAGAAGGGGCCTCCACCTGGTAACCTGTGCCGACTGCTCGCGAGTCCAAACCACGGAGCTCGCCCTCAGGGAGGCCTAGCAGGCCTACCACCTGACCGCAGTCGAGCTAGCCCTCGAGGTAGCTGGGAGAACAGGGACTCGCTCCGTCAGGGAGGCCTAGTGAGGCCTACCACCTGTTTAGTCGTTGGGCATTCCTTCAGGGAGGCTTAGTTAGGCCTGCCACCTGACAATAGGTGTGCTAGATAGCTTTTCCACAGTGACTAGACTCATCTAGTAACTGCGAAACCGGAACATGCCCTTAGAGGAGGCCAGGTGAGGCCTACAATCCAATAGCGAATCCCCCAGGGAAGCCCGTGCCGCTTGCTACCTGTTAGCAACCCGTGCTACCGTGAGGTACCGAAACTGGGGACCGGGGAACGATCTCAGGGAGGCTCGCCGCCTACCACCTGATAGCAGAACGTGCTAGTCCTCCAGGGAGGCCTAGTGAGGCCTACTACCTGCTAGCACTCCATGCTCACCGCCACAGAGACTGGGAACCGGGAACTCGCCCTCAGGGAGGCCGGGTGAGGCCTACTACCTACTAGCAGCTCGTGCTAGCCATCCAGTGACTGAGGCCCGGGACCAACCCCTCAGAGGAGGTCCAGTGAGCCTGCTTACCCCACAGCATGCCCTTAGGGAGGCTTGGTAGCGCCTACCACCTACTAGCAGCTCGTGCCAGCCGTCGAGGGACTAATGCTCAGGAATACCCCCTCGGGGGAGACCGGGCAAGGCCTGCTACTCACAGCAGGCTCTCAGGGAGGCCTGATGGGGCCTACCATCTGAGCCAAGGTAACCCAAAAACGGGAGCCTACCCCTCAGGGAGGCCTGGCAGGGCCTACCTCCAAATAGGAGGCCTGCAGGTTCTATGAACCCTGCCGAGGATAGAAGAAGACTGGCTGCTGCACCCGGGCTGACGGTAGCTGTCTGCTGCTGACGAAGAACTGGACATCCAGTTATCACCTGGGAACTCATCCCCAAGGAGGCCAAAGAGGGCCTACTGGTTGACGAGGTTTCTGCTGAAGTTGACGTCGACGGAAAGAATCCTCGGGTGCCCACCTATGGGCCACGACGTCGAGACTCCCTTGTCCTGGAGTCCGCTGCCCAGACTGCCCAGGCTGGCTACTCACAACCAGCTGGCCTTCATATGCCCGCACCTGGGGCTGGCTCCATCCCAGAGGCTAAAGGGCCTCCGCGATAGCGCAGTCTCACAGGGCAGTGCCTACAGACATGAACCTAATCACATTGCCAACAGCAGTGTACTCAGCAAACAAACGCTTAGGAACCCTCTAAAGCGAGGGGAGTACAACTTACGTCACCTGCTTCAGGGCGGCCGCCTTACTTTCTCATACAATGGTCTGCCGTTCATGCAAGGACGTCAGCCATTGGTAATGCTCGGGCCTCAGGGGAGCATTCGATCAAACCGCCACTTTTTGCAGAAGGTTGCGATGTTCAGCTCGACCCGATCCCTAAAGAAGGTGGAGCAGAGGACATAGAGCAGAGGTTAAACACATCATACAAAAAATGTAACCCACCGGCTGTACCATCCTCCAGGATGAGGCCGGGGGCCACCAGAAGGTGGTGGCCACATCAGCTCTGAAAGGCGGGGCACAGCAAAACTAAAGTCTTGGACGCACACAGCGAAAGACGCTCAGCCTGGCCCCACGACCACTGGCAAGGTCGCTATCCCTGCTGCAACACCTACACTGCATTACTAAATAACCCCAGAACGCAGAGAAGGGGGCGGGCCTTGGCCGGACTACTCTGTAATAAGAGGAGGCTGAATCAAGGATGCAGAAAAACATGCACTGTTCTTATACTTAAAGACAGGCCTAGGGCGACAAACCTGCTTTTAAAGGAAGCGCCCCCCATCCTTAGCAAAGCCTAGGCCAAGTGGTGCGGTGCTACACCTGCACTAGATCTACCCAGGGCTCAGGAAAGAAATATTATCACCCCTTACATAAACAACGGGGCCCCGAAACCCATTTAAAAGCCCAACAGGGCTGGGCGCAGATCTCACTACAGCTCACGCATAGTGCTTAACCCGGTCGTAATGCTACTTTATACTTAAAGCTAGGAAAACAAACAACTCGCCCCCGCGCGCCACAAGCCCGCGAGCAAGAGCGGCAATACAAACACTCACATAAGTGATAGAGATAACACGGAGAGGCGGTAGATCTCTACTAGCTAAAGTATAGCATTATGCACAAACATATAATGTTGCAAAGAAGATCGTTCTTAGCTTACTCACGGGGAGCTGCAGGCCCTGCGATGTCCAGCGATGTTCCATAATCCCCCGAGCCCTCTCAGGAGAGCGAAAAACGGAGTCCTGAAAACATTAGTAGAAAATGTTTCACCCTTTTCGAGGGGGACTCACCACTCGCTCTTCTCGGCGCTTCAAACCAGCCATCAAGCTAGTATACGACCACCATCCTGAGGGGGGGCGCTTTCACCAAACAAACCAGGCGGGCCGTCAGAATCTTACATTTTCTGCTCATCATTGGCCCACCGGCCTGATGTAAAGCGCCCAGGGGAATTTCACAGGAGGAAGGGAAAAAGGCAGCGCTCATCTGGCGCCCTGGGAGGCGGAGTCCGCTGCCTACGCTGGTTCCGGTTACCAGCACCGGCTTCCTTACTCTGCTTGTTGCGGGTGTCCCGCCTTCTCTGCGCACCAGTCCTCCACGGAGGGGGCGCTCGAGAGGCGACGCTGGTTCGCTGGTCCCGTCTCCAGTCCTCAGACCGTGACGGGCCAGGGACACCCGGCTGCCTGGGCGCGGTCCCGGACCTCAGCGGGATGCATGTTCTAAATGCCGCCGAGCGCGCCTTCGCCTCCCTGAACTTTCCGACCACCGCCTCCACGGAGGTGCCGAAAAGTTCAGAGGGCGAAACCGGGGCATCCAGGAGAAAGGACTTCTCTTTCTCCCCGATGTCCGCCAGGTTCAACCACAGATGTCTCTCCGTGGCTACCATCGCCGCCATCGAACGACCGATGGCAAACGCAGTTTGTTTGGCAGCCCGGAGAGCGAGATCCGTGGTCCGGCGCAACTCGGTCACCGCATCAGGGGTTAGTCCCTCCCCCTGATCGAGGTCCCTCAGCAGGTCCGCCTGGTAGGCTTGTAACACCGCCATGGTGTGTAAAGCCGCCCCAGCGTGACCCGCTGACATGTACGCCCTGCCGTTCAACCGTGATGTTGTCCTAAGCGGTTTGGTCGGCAGGGTGGGAGACCTCAGTGTCGATGGCCGCCCAGAGGCGAGATAGTTCGCAAACGTCTCGTCCACGGGCGGCAACGACACATATCCAGCCTCAGCCAATCCCTCGACATCAGCGAAGTTAGCTCGCTGATGCCGATGGATGCGGGCTGAATACGGCTTCTTCCATCCCTTCGAGATCTGTTGATGGAGATCCGGAAGAAATGGAAGACTCCCGGGAGCTGGGCGGTCATGAGCGGAGAGAAACCGGTCATCCAAACGATTTGGACGCACGACCTCTCTCCTCGCGCGCTGCCACGGTAGCTGCAGTCTACCTGCAGCGCGCTCCATGACCTCCACCAAGTTCCCTGTACATGGGACAGGATGGATGCGAGGTTTCAGCCTCAGCTGACTCACCAACCTCTTCATCCATCCTTTGCTCTGTTGGAAGAGCCGCAGACGAGGAGGAGGAGCTCAAATCCCGCTCCTCCTCCGATGTCTGCCCCTCGTGATCTGGATTGTCATCTGCGAGCACCACACCAGTCTCCAGACGACGAGCCAGATCCATCTGGGAACCCGAGGACTTCAAACGTCGCTCAGCCTCAGCTCGAGCGGGGCCGTCCCCAGATGCTGAATTCTCTCCCCTCGAGAAGAGAGCCAGACGAGAGCGGAGCGTCTTCAGGGGAAAACGCTCACAGTTTGCACAGGAAGCTCCCTCGAGAACTTCCCGTGCATGCTCCTTACCCAGACAGTACACACAGAGTGTGTGTGTATCCTCAGGTGTAAGATACCTGGTACACGGGTCCACACATCTGCGGAAGTGGCGTTGCTTCTGAGCACACTTCATTCTCTCGTTTGCAAAACTTTCTTTGACGCTTTACGTGAGATAGGCAAAACAGTCCCTGAAGACGAAAAGATACGGTCATGTTGGCAAGGCGCCCTTTTATACTTCCTGGTTGCACCTTGATGACGTCATGGGCTGTCGCCGGTCAATAGGATTGACGTTTTTTAATTGTGATTTCAGGCACCTGTCACGCTGGAGGCGTTCCCCGTGGCGTCAGCTGACGCAGCGCGAGTTCCCTTTCGAAAGGGAACTCTAGTTGTAAGATAAAATGTTTTGTGAATACGGCTCCTGATCATTTGGTCTTGGATAAATGTGATGTGAAATATTCATACTAAGATCTCTGACTTCTGAGCACAGATTAGGAAATTGTTGAGATCCCTTTTGAAACTACAAGATTACTGTAATTTATTTTCAGAGGACAAATCTGTGAAGCAAGCAGAAGTCTCCATTCGCTGTCCATTTAATCTCAATCCTGTCTAGCAGAAACCTCATTTTGGAGTTTTTTTTTCCTATGGGAGGTAGCGTTTTACATTACATGGGTTGGATCATGTGCTAAATATTTAAAGGGAAAAGAACCTGTTTATTACTTCACAATGTACTGCATGTGTTGACAGGCTACTACATACGCAACCTATGCAAAGCCTTCCTCCCGCTATATCATCTGACTGAAAGTAGTCCCAAAGGACATTGCAACCAACAGCTGGCGGATTTTCGTTTATAATCTCTCCCTTGGTTTGATCTATGCTCTGTATCAGCCGTCTGCCTGCGAGTTTAAAATGAACAATAAAGCAGGCAAAGATTTAGTTGTGCTGGCGACCTGAGATTCAGGCGAGGATTTTGTAAACAAAATTACTTGCTATTCCTGAAGGGCGTACGGTTACATTTTTGGGGAAATAATTTTGTGTGTACTCCTACATTTGCTGGGAGTGGAAGGATTCTCTGCCTGACAAATATGACCCAATTTATGATCACTTTGAAGTGCTGCAGAAGCTGAAAGACATTCAAAGATCAAGTCAGGATTTAAATTTAGGGTCTATTGAGAAGCAATTATGTCTTCATAGTAAAGCTGCATTTTCTGCATCAAATCAATGTTCCAAATCAAGAGGAGTCCTGGTGTTGGCTGACGTATTTTCCGTCCACTTAATTACATGCTCCTAATATCATAAGACGTTGAACATGTAATGTGTAATCACCCGCAGGACTGCTTAGGATTGCCCCACTTCCATAGGGAGCAAACCACTAGCCAAATAACTCTTCACACATCTTAAATCATTGCCATATGACAAGTCCTCATCCTAAAGGGTAAATAAACTTATAAAAATAAAAAGATTATTGCCTAAGAGATTCATTATAGAAAATCAGCAGCTATACCTGATTCCTCAAAATGCTGAATCTCACAAAGCCTGGCAAGAACATGTGAAGGTCACATTTGTGACATTCTTGATTTGACAGAGCATTATTTCATTTCAATTTCCATGATACTCATACTGCACCTGAACATTTCTTTCCTCTCTTTTGTAATACAAAAGTGCTCATTGCTGTAATGGTTTCTTTCTCTTTTTTTCTGCACTGTATAATATATATATATATATATATATATATACACACACACACATCTCAAGGATGATCAGTGGAAACAGGATGCACCTGAGCTCAATTTTAAGTCTCAAAGGCTAGCTGTGAATATTTATGTACATGTGATTTTTTTTATTTTTAATACATTTGCAAGGATGTAACATAACAAAATGTGGAAAAAGTGAAGCGGATACTTTCCAGATGCACTTATATATATATATATATATATATATATATATATATATATATATATATATATATATATATATATATATATATATATATATATATATATATATACACTCACCTAAAGGATTATTAGGAACACCATACTAATACTGTGTTTGACCCTCTTTCGCCTTCAGAACTGCCTTAATTCTGCATGGCATTGATTCAACAAGGTGCTGAAAGCATTCTTTAGAAATGTTGGCCCATATTGATAGGATAGCGTCTTGCAGTTGATGGAGATTTGTGGGATGCACATCCAGGGCACGAAGCTCCCGTTCCACCACATCCCAAAGATGCTCTATTGGGTTGAAATCTGGTGACTGTGGGGGCCATTTTAGTACAGTGAACTCATTGTCATGTTCAAGAAACCAATTTGAAATGATTCGAGCTTTGTGACATGGTGCATTATCCTGCTGGAAGTAGCCATCAGAGGATGGGTACATGGTGGTCATAAAGGGATGGACATGGTCAGAAACAATGCTCAGGTAGGCCGTGGCATTTAAACGATGCCCAATTGGCACTTAGGGGCCTAAAGTGTGCCAAGAAAACATCCCCCACACCATTACACCACCACCACCAGCCTGCACAGTGGTAACAAGGCATGATGGATCCATGTTCTCATTCTGTTTACGCCAAATTCTGACTCACCAATCTGAATGTCTCAACAGAAATCGAGACTCATCAGACCAGGCAACATTTTTCCAGTCTTCAACTGTCCAATTTTGGTGAGCTTGTGCAAATTGTAGCCTCTTTTTCCTGTTTGTAGTGGAGATGAGTGGTACCCGGTGGGGTCTTCTGCTGTTGTAGCCCATCCGCCTCAAGGTTGTGCGTGTTGTGGCTTCACAAATGCTTTGCTGCATACCTCGGTTTTAAAGAGTGGTTCCCTTTCGAGGGAACTCGCACTGCATCGGAACGACGCTTTGGGGATGCTCCCTTAGCATCAGCGAATCTGAAACCAGAATGCCAACTAGGCCAATCCGATTGGCGTGCGTGATGACGTCATCGTGACGGCATACCCGGAAGTATAAAAGGGGAGCTGGAACGTAATGGCGGTAGTTATTGCTCTTCAGCAAGCGCTATCTGTAAACTGTCTGTCTATTTACTGTTGTATGTCAGTGAGAGTGTGTGAGAAAGTGAAAAAAGAAAATGGAAAGTGAGAGAGCGAGAGAATTTAAGCAGTGTGTGCATCCGTGTCCCAGATTCATGACGGGCTCGGATACACACCTGCTTTGTGTGCACTGCCTGGGCGTCCAGCATGCCCAAGCGGCTCTCGAGGGAGCCGCTTGTGAGCATTGCGAGAAATTGACGCTCAGGGTGGCTGCGTTCGATGAGGCCGGCCAGCCTCGTGAGCCCCGTGGTTCTGGACCCGCAGTCGCTGAGGCGGCTCGGCGTCGCAGATCATGGGGCTCAAAGCGGGATTTGTCAGAGGGTTTCAGGACTGCTGCGGCACTTTCCCGATCCTCCTCTGACAGTTCCGAAGATCTTACTCCCAGTGTGGAAGCCCGCTCTGCGGCTTCTTCCCCCGGGGTGGGAGGTCTGGTGCTTGTTCTCTCCGGTTCCGAGGAGCCGGAGGAAATAGGCA
Organism: Gobio occitaniae; assembly: GCA_033150135.1. NCBI lineage: Eukaryota > Metazoa > Chordata > Actinopteri > Cypriniformes > Gobionidae > Gobio > Gobio occitaniae. Next base: position 7,865 of record JARQWZ010006631.1, on the reverse strand, counting down.
CCGAGGCGGGGGATGAAGCAGGAATTGTTTCATCACTTCACCCACCCGCCCAGGAGGAGCTGGTCGAGGTGTTGACCCGGGCTGTGGCTAAATTAAACATAAATTGGCCACAAGAGGCTCCGGAAATCCAGCCACCCAGCAGGCTGGATGACCGGTTCCTCTCACACCGGGTTCAAACACCTCGCCGGGGCCTGCCTTTTTTCCCGGATCTACACACCGAGGTGTGTAGATCATGGAAACGGCCCTATTCCTCGCGTGTTTCCAATCCTCCAGTGTTGGATTATTCTAACGTTCTGGGGGCACGCGAGGCGGGCTATGGGGCGATGCCTCGGGTGGAGGAGGCTCTCGCGAGCTACCTTTCACCTGACTCTGCATCGTCCCTTAAGGCTCCGGTTTTGCCCACCAAACCCTGTCGGGATACCTCATCTTTGGTGGGCAAAGCATATATGGCGGCTGGTCGGGCTGGTGGTTCCCTGCACACATTATCAATTCTGCAGGCCTACCAGGCCGACCTCCTTAAAGAGTTGGACGAGGGAGATGGTCCCTCTCCGGAGGACATTCTGGAACTGAGGAAGGCTGCAGATTTGTCTCTCCGCGTCACCAAGGAGACGGCCCGCGCTATCGGCCGCTCCATGGCTTCCATGGTGACTGTGGAGAGACATCTCTGGCTGAATCTGTCGGGGATAAAGGAGAAGGATAGATCTTTTCTCCTGGACTCCCCGATCTCGCCTTCTGGGTTGTTTGGAGACGCGGTTAACACCGTCGTTTCCAGACACCAGGAGGCGAAGAAACAGTCGGCAGCCTTCCACCAGTATCTCCCTCGCCGCTCTAAACCTGGGAAGGCTGGCCCTAGCGGGCAGCCTCAGCCGTCATCCAGCTCCTCGCACCGGAAGGTGCAAAAGGAGAGCGTCGCATCTAGAGCCCCTCCCCCGGGAGCCTGGCAACAGAGGCGGCGCTCTCAGCAGCAGTCTTCCGCTCCTAAGGGCGATCTAAGGAACGTCCTTCAGGCGCGGAAGGCTGCTGGGAAGAAGTCCTAGCTACGGCAGGGCTTCTAAGAGCGGTCCCTCCCGTGGAGAAGCAACCGAGGTTGTTTCCTCCACGGCGCTCTGGGGAAGTCGATGTGGTAATCCCGCCGTCTATGACGCTTCGGGCCACATCGGTTTCCCGCGAACGCATGCTGCACCAGCCGCCTCTGGAAAGACCTGCGGCTGGGCAGCTCGCGCGTCCGCACACGGAGAACCGTTCCCAGCTACTTCCTGCCGGTCAGCCGCTTCAGGAGGTTGGGAACGGGAACCGTGTAACACCCGACGCCAGCCTCGAGAGGCTGGTTCCCTTAGTAGATTATCTCGGCGCATGGAAATGCCTTCCGAATATTTCTACATGGGTCCTGCGTACTGTAGAAAAGGGGTACAAACTGCAGTTCGGTTTTCCTCCTCCACAATTCAGGGGGTTATACTGGACAGCAGTGATACCCGAGCAGGTTCGGGTAATGGAACTGGAAGTAAAAACTCTTTTAGCGAAGGAAGCCATAGAGCATGTTCCTCCGCTGGAAAGAGAGTCCGGGTTCTACAGCCGGTACTTTATAGTTCCCAAAAAGGATGGAGGGTTGCGTCCGATTATAGATCTGAGGGTTTTGAATCTGTCTCTAAGGAGCTTCAGATTCAAAATGCTCACCATTCCCATGATCGTGAGTCATATCCAGTCCGAGGACTGGTTCGTCACGATAGATCTGAAGGACGCGTATTTTCACATCTCCATCCTCCCATGTCAGAGGAAGTACCTGAGGTTCGCTTTCGGGGGCGAAGCGTACCAATATCGAGTGCTTCCCTTTGGCTTAGCCCTCTCCCCACGCACGTTCACGAAGTGCATGGATGCAGCTCTGGCTCCAATGAGACTTCAGGGCATCCGTGTGCTGAATTATATCGACGACTGGCTCATACTGGCCCAGTCGTACGAAGTGGCGGTTCGGCATCGAGATGTCGTTCTGAACCACATAAAGTGCTTGGGGCTGAGACTCAACACGAAAAAGAGCGTGTTGACGCCGTCCCAGAGGACAACGTTCCTCGGGGTCGTGTGGGACTCGACGACGATGCGGGCACAATTGTCTCCCGCGCGAGTCGAGACCATACGGGCGATGGTCTCAGGAATAAGGCTAGGCCACAGCATCACTGTGAAGCACTTTCAGAGAGTGCTGGGACACATGGCAGCAGCGTCCAACGTAATACCTTTTGGCCTGCTGTACATGAGACCCCTCCAGTGGTGGCTGAAAACCAAGAGGTTTTCCCCCAGAGGGAATCCTTTCCGTATGATCAGGGTAACGCGCAATTGCCTTCGTTCCCTAGTCATATGGAAGAAACCTTGGTTTCTGTCCCAGGGGCCAGTGTTGGGAGCGTCCTGTTGCCGGAAATCCGTTTCAACAGACGCCTCCCTCACCGGCTGGGGCGCGGTCATGGACGGCTACTTTGCGAGGGGCCCATGGGAGGGCCGTCGTTCCTCCTGGCACATAAATTGCCTGGAGATGATGGCGGTCTACAAGGCTCTCAGGAGCTTTCTCCCGCACCTCCGCGATCAGCATGTCCTGGTACGGACAGACAATACGTCTGTCGTAGCGTACATCAACCGCCAGGGGGGTTTGAGGTCGCGCTCTCTTCACAGTTTAGCGAGCCGAGTCCTCGTGTGGACCCAGGGGAAACTGTTGTCCATCAGGGCAATGCATGTCCCGGGGGTCCAAAATCAGGGAGCAGACATCCTGTCGAGGCAGGGGCTGAGGCCCGGGGAGTGGCGACTCCACCCAGAGGTGGTGGAGGCCATATGCAAGAGGTTCGGCCCAGTGGAAGTGGATTTGTTTGCGTCTCGAGAGACGTCCCACTGTCCACTGTGGTTTTCCCTCACGAATCCAGCTCCACTGGGGCTGGTTGCCATGGTTCAGATGTGGCCGAGGCTGCGTCTGTACGCATTTCCCCCGATTGCTCTGCTCCCGGGAGTCCTGGAAAGGGTCCGTCGACAGGGGGTCAGTCTACTTCTGGTAGCACCCCGTTGGCCGACTCGAGTTTGGTTCTCGGATATCATAGCTCTGCTAGCAGGTCAGCCGTGGGAGATTCCTCTGAGGAGGGATCTCCTATCTCAGGCGGCGGGTACGATATTTTACCCCCGCCCGGAGATTTGGAACCTATGGGTCTGGCCCCTGAGGGGACCAGGTACATAGAGGCTGGCCTATTGGCGGAGGTGGTAGAGACCTTACTCAGTTCCAGGGCTCCGTCTACGAGGAGACTGTACAGCCTCAAGTGGAATGTATTTTCCACTTGGTGCAGAGAGCGTGAGGTGGACCCAGTTAACTGCCCAGTGGCTTCAGTGCTGGAGTTCCTCCAAGATCGCTTCTCTGCAGGGCTTACCCCGTCCACACTCAAGGTGTACGTGGCTGCCATTGCGGCTTTCCACACTCCTATGGGTGATGGGCCTCTGGGTAGGCACCAGCTGGTTGTACAATTTCTCCGTGGGGCTCGGAGGATGAGGCCTGCGGCTCGATCCAGAGTTCCAACCTGGGACCTGGCAGTGGTTCTCGAAGGATTGGCTGAGGCCCCCTTCGAACCATTGGAGTCGGCTGGACCAAAAAATCTGACCCTTAAGGTGGCTTTTCTCCTTGCCATTACCTCTCTTAGGAGAGTGGGAGATCTCCAGGCCTTGGCGGTAACGCCGACCTGCCTGGAGTTTGCCCCGGGAGGAGTAAAGGCCATCTTACACCCTAGGCCGGGCTACGTGCCCAAGGTGCCTTCCAGGGTGGTCAGGTCATTGGTCCTGCAGGCATTTCATCCTCCGCCTCATGTGACGGCGGAAGAGGGGACGCTTCACCTACTCTGCCCGGTTAGGGCTCTAAGAGTGTATCTGGCGAAGTCTGCACAGTGGAGGAGATCACAACAACTGTTGGTGTGTTTTGGTTCACCTAAGAAGGGATTGCCTGCGTCTACTCAGACAATCAGTAACTGGATTGTCCAGGCGATTACCATGGCCTACCAGGTGCGCAGTTTGCCTTCACCGGTGGCCGTGAGGGCTCATTCCACCAGAGGCATGGCCTCTTCGGTGGCCCTTCTTTCTGGGGTCCCCTTGCAGGATATCTGTGAGGCGGCCGGGTGGGCTACCCCACACACTTTCATCAGGTTTTATAGCCTGGATCTCCCTACGACGCCTGGTGCGAGGGTGCTCCAGTCCTAGCTGTGCCCGGTCTCCGGCTTCACACAAGGGCAGGTGCTACCCTTCGGTGTGGCCTAGTGGGTACTCGTTCCCCAAAGCGTCGTTCCGATGCAGTGCGAGTTCCCTCGAAAGGGAACTGCTCGGGTTATGTATATAACCCTTGTTCCCTGAGAAGGGGAACGAGCACTGCATCCCGACGCCACACCTCGGCGCGCCTGGAGCGCATGCTTCAGAGCAATTACTACCGCCATTACGTTCCAGCTCCCCTTTTATACTTCCGGGTATGCCGTCACGATGACGTCATCACGCACGCCAATCGGATTGGCCTAGTTGGCATTCTGGTTTCAGATTCGCTGATGCTAAGGGAGCATCCCCAAAGCGTCGTTCCGATGCAGTGCTCGTTCCCCTTCTCAGGGAACAAGGGTTATATACATAACCCGAGCAGTTATTTCAGTCAAAGTTGCTCTTTTATCAGCTTGAATCAGTCGGCCCATTCTCCTCTGACCTCTAGCATCAACAAGGCATTTTCGCCCACAGGACTGCCGCATACTGGATGTTTTTCCCTTTTCACACCATTCTTTGTAAACCCTAGAAATGGTTGTGACTGAGCAGATTGTGAAATACTCAGACCGGCCCGTCTGGCACCAACAACCATGCCACGCTCAAAATTGCTTAAATCACCTTTCTTTCCCATTCTGACATTCAGTTTGGAGTTCAGGAGATTGTCTTGACCAGGACCACACCCCTAAATGCATTGAAGCAACTGCCATGTGATTGGTTGATTAGATAATTGCATTAATGAGAAATTGAACAGGTGTTCCTAATAATCCTTTAGGTGAGTGTATATATATATATATATATATATATATATATATATATATATATATATATATATATATATATATATATATATATATATATAGTCAGGGTGCCCATGCTGACCCCTGTCCACCGCCGAAAGCTCCAACAGTGGGCACGTGAGCATCAAACTGGACCACAGAGCAATGGAAGAAGGTGGCCTGGTCTGATGAATCACGTTTTCTTTTACATCACTTGGATGGCAGGGTGCGTGTGTGTCACTTACCTGGGGAACACATGACACCAGGATGCACTATGGGAAGAAGGCAAGCTGGCAGAGGCAGTGTGATGCTTTGGGCAATGTTTTGCTGGGAAAACTTGAGTCCTGCCATCCATGTGGATGGTACTTTGACACGTACCACCTACCTAAGCATTGTTGCAGACCATGTACACCCTTTCATGGAAACAGAATTCCCTGGTGGCTGTGGCCTCTTTCAGCAGGATAATACGCAAAAATGGTTCAGGAATGGTTTGAGGAGCACAACAATGAGTTTGAGGTGTTGACTTGGCCTCCAATTAGGCATCTGTGGGATGTGCTGAACAAACAAGTCCGATCCATGGAGCCCCCACCTTGCAACTTACAGGACTTAAAGGATCTGCTGCTAACATCTTGGTAACAGATACCACAGCACACCTTCAGGGGTCTAGTGGAGTCCATACCTTGACGGGTCAGGGCTGTATTGGCAGCAAAAAGGGGGACCAACACAATATTAGGATATAATCATGTATGAATCCTCATCACCTATTTAATAAGCTTATATAATATGAAACATGATGGTAAAGCCTCAGTGTACATTAGATCAATGAAGCTCAGTTTCCAAAAGTGACATAAGGAAATCCAGAAGGTCATTGTTTGATATAGACAGATTTGTTAATGACCGCAGAGGGGAAATTTAATATAATAAATCCCCTCATCAGGAATCAAATCCAGACCATGCCAGTGAGAGAACCAAAGCCTAACCAACAGACCACCAGGATGAAATCATCTACAGTATGAATACACTACATACCATAAAAGCAAGCACAGGTCATACAAGTCATGTCAGAATGTGAAGACATGCTGTGCTGCTGTACATGCAGTCTTCCTATATATATCTTATGAATTATTTCCTCTTCTACATTCTATCATGAATTTGATGTGGCAGTGGAGAATGTTTCCATAATTCCTAGAGGACTGCTTGATTGCTGTACCAATGGACGGAGATGATTTTATTCACAAATGACAAGTTTCCCATTTATAATTCAGGAATATTGTCCATCTTACCATAAACACACTGGCCATGCACATTTTGAACCTGTCTGCAATAGTCAGTCTGGCACCTAAAAATGTTCCCTGCAGTTTGACCACAAACAGTCTTAGATGAAGAACATCAGCTTGCATGATACATTTCTTCAGTGTCCTGCAAAAGAGCAGCGTTGCATAAGTACAAAAAAATCCTGATGTGCAGTAATACAATTGTTTGGGGACTTGTGCTTTCTTTGCAGGCTCGTGTTCCTCTGTGTTCCTTCTCGACGTTTTCAAACACCAGAGAGTCTAAAAGGTGGGAAAATGGAACAAATGCATCCATTGGTGGCACAATTGAAAGGTTGAAATTCACTCTATGAATAATTTGTAAAGCACAGGCTGGAAAAGAGAAACGAGGGCAAAGGTGATGCGAGGTCATGGTTAGTACATTTCCCTGACTTCCTAGAGAGTACGGTTTTCTCTGATAAAATGGGAAAAAGGCACCCAAAATAATTAAAAGTCCACAGTTCAAGCCTACATGGCACAGTGAATTTATATTCAAGTGACATGCTTCATGAATCAGGTCACTGTTCGTCTCCCAATTACAAGATAACCAGTGGTACCACGTCTTTGATAAAGGACCCTTCATTAACGGTCCCAGCGCCCTCTGTACCGTGCTGTATTAAAACTCCAGTAGTCAGTGTTAGACCCCTGATGCTTAAAGCAGCGCAGCGGTGCTCACACAGGAATATAAATGATGAGAATCTGGGCTGAATGGAGATCCAGGTCACACCGTCTGAATTTAGGCACATCAAGGCCACAGTCTGTCTCAGGCAACTCTCTTTTTTGCCACTTTGAATATATTAGGTTAATGAAAGAGAGTGAGAGAAGCAGATGGCTCAGTTCCAAACAGAGTGCAGCCTATGCAGACATCATATCAATGCATCATAGATGCACTCCAATTAATCTCACAATGCACTGTGACAAACTCAAATAAAAACACAGATTTGCATCGGACATAACTAACATAGTATAAAGATTGTTCAGCCTACAATATGTCATTGAAATCAAACACAGAAATTTATTAAAGTAGTAGTTCACTTTAAAATGAAAATGACCCCATGATTTACTCACCCTAAAGCCATGCTAGGAGTATATATCTTTCTTCTGATGAACACAGTCAGAGTTATATTAATAAATATCCTGACGCTTCCAAGCATTATAATGGCAATGACGGGGTCCATTGAGTCTGAAACTCAATAAAGTGCATCCATCCATCATAAAATACTCCACAAGGCTCCGGGGGGTTAATAAAGGCTATCTGAAGCAAATCGAGGGGTAGAAGAAACATATTCATATTTAAAACTTCATAAAGTAAAATATCAAGCAGGTACGGTTCATCTTCTGTTTATGTTCGCTGATCAATGTTTAAATGTGAATAAAAGACGAAAATTTATCTGGTCATCATATAAAGTGATCGAGTCTCTTCAGAAAATGTGGACTTAACCGCTCAATTCATATGGATTAGTTTTATGATCTCTTTATGAACTTTTTGAAGCTTCAAAGTGGTAGTTGCATAGCTGACGATTGAGGG
>JARQWZ010006630.1:20000-49859 GCA_033150135.1 Gobio occitaniae | reverse complement strand
GCTAGTTTTGGGCTTGGTTTGGGCTTGGTTTGGGATAGTTTTGGGCTAGTTTTGGGCTTGGTTTGGGCTTGTTTTGGGCTTGGTTTGGGATAGTTTTGGGCTAGTTTTGGGCTTGGTTTGGGATAGTTTTGGGCTAGTTTTGGGCTTGGTTTGGGCTTGGTTTGGGCTTGTTTTGGGCTTGGTTTGGGATAGTTTTGGGCTAGTTTTGGGCTTGTTTTGGCTTGGTTTGGGATAGTTTTGGGCTAGTTTTGGGCTTGGTTTGGGCTTGTTTTGGGCTTGGTTTGGGCTTGGTTTGGGCTAGTTTTGGGCTAGTTTTGGGCTAGTTTTGGGCTTGGTTTGGGATAGTTTTGGGCTAGTTTTGGGCTTGGTTTGGGCTAGTTTTGGGCTAGTTTTGGGCTTGGTTTGGGCTAGTTTTGGGCTTGGTTTGGGCTAGTTTTGGGCTTGGTTTGGGCTAGTTTTGGGCTAGGTTTGGGCTAGTTTTGGGCTTGGTTTGGGATAGTTTTGGGCTAGTTTTGGGCTTGGTTTGGGCTAGTTTTGGGCTTGGTTTGGGCTAGTTTTGGGCTTGGTTTGAGCTAGTGTGGGCTTGTTTTGGGCTAGTTTTGGGCTTGGTTTGGGCTAGTTTTGGGCTTGGTTTTGGGCTAGTTTTGGGCTTGTTTTGGGCTAGTTTTGGGCTTGGTTTGGGCTAGTTTTTGGGCTTGGTTTGGGCTAGTTTTGGGCTTGGTTTGGGCTAGTTTTGGGCTTGGTTTGGGCTTGGTTTGGGCTAGTTTTGGGCTAGTTTTGGGCTTGGTTTGGGCTAGTTTTGGGCTTTTTGGGCTTGGTTTGGGCTAGTTTTGGGCTTGGTTTGGGCTTGGTTTGGGCTAGTTTCGGGCTTGGTTTGGGCTAGTTTTGGGCTTGAAAAATTGAACCTAAAAGGGAGCATATATAGGTTTATAATATGCCATTGTAAATACATACGGGTATATCCGTTTTTTCCGTTTTAATTTTTGCTAATTCAGTTTTTTTACCCTTAACTGTCATTTTAGTCATAAAAAGAGTGTGCTTTTAATGTTAATATAATAGAATATAAAACATAAAATAGGAATGACCTTAAATTTATTGAGGTAACAAACATCACATTTGGGCTAGTTTTGGGCATGTTTTGGGCTTGGTTTGGGATAGTTTTGGGCTTGGTTTGGGCTTGTTTTGGGCTTGGTTTGGGCTAGTTTTGGGCTAGTTTTGGGCTTGGTTTGGGATAGTTTTGGGCTAGTTTTGGGCTTGTTTTGGGCTAGTTTTGGGCTAGTTTTGGGCTTGGTTTGGGCTAGTTTTGGGCTTGGTTTGGGATAGTTTTGGGCTAGTTTTGGGCTTGGTTTGGGCTTGGTTTGGGCTTGGTTTGGGCTAGTTTTGGGCTTGAAAAATTGAACCTAAAAGGGAGCATATATAGGTTTATAATATGCCATTGTAAATACATACGGGTATATCCGTTTTTTCCGTTTTAATTTTTGCTAATTCAGTTTTTTTACCCTTAACTGTCATTTTAGTCATAAAAAGAGTGTGCTTTTAATGTTAATATAATAGAATATAAAACATAAAATAGGAATGACCTTAAATTTATTGAGGTAACAAACATCACATTTGGGCTAGTTTTGGGCATGTTTTGGGCTTGGTTTGGGATAGTTTTGGGCTTGGTTTGGGCTTGTTTTGGGCTTGGTTTGGGCTAGTTTTGGGCTAGTTTTGGGCTTGGTTTGGGATAGTTTTGGGCTAGTTTTGGGCTAGTTTTGGGCTTGGTTTGGGCTAGTTTTGGGCTTGGTTTGGGATAGTTTTGGGCTTGGTTTGGGCTTGGTTTGGGCTTGGTTTGGGCTAGTTTTGGGCTAGTTTTGGGCTAGTTTTGGGCTTGTTTTGGGCTAGTTTTGGGCTTGGTTTGGGCTAGTTTTGGGCTTGGTTTTGGGCTTGTTTTGGGCTAGTTTTGGGCTTGGTTTGGACTAGTTTTGGGCTTGGTTTGGGCTTGTTTTGGGCTTGGTTTGGGCTAGTTTTGGGCTTGGTTTGGGCTAGTTTTGGGCTTGGTTTGGGCTAGTTTTGGGCTAGGTTTAGGCTTGTTTTGGGCTTGTTTTGGGCTTGTTTTGGGCTAGGTTTGGGCTAGTTTTGGCTTGGTTTGGGCTAGTTTTGGGCTTGGTTTGGGCTTGTTTTGGGCTAGTTTTGGGCTTGTTTTGGGCTAGTTTTGGGCTTGGTTTGGGCTAGTTTTGGGCTTGTTTTAGGCTTAGTTTTGGGCTAGGTTTGGGCTAGTTTTGGGCTTGTTTTGGGCTTGGTTTGGGCTTTGTTTGGGCTAGTTTTGGGCTTGGTTTGGGCTAGTTTTGGGCTAGTTTTGGGCTTGGTTTGGGCTATGTTTGGGTTAGTTTTGGGCTTGGTTTGGGCTAGTTTTGGGCTTGGTTTGGGCTATGTTTGGGTTAGTTTTGGGCTTGGTTTGGGCTAGTTTTGGGCTTTTTGGGCTTGGTTTGGGCTAGTTTTGGGCTTGGTTTGGGCTAGGTTTGGGCTTGGTTTGGGCTAGGTTTGGGCTTTTTGGGCTTGGTTTGGGCTAGTTTTTAGCTAGTTTTGAGCTAGTTTTGAGCTAGTTTTGGGCTAGTTTTGGGCTTGTTTTGGGCTAGTTTTGGGCTTGGTTTGGGCTTGGTTTGGGCTAGTTTTGGGCTTGGTTTGGGGTTGGTTGGGCTAGGTTTGGGCTAGGTTTGGGCTAGTTATGGGCTTGTTTAGGGCTTGTTTTGGGCTAGGTTTGGGCTAGTTTTGGGCTTGGTTTGGGCTAGGTTTGGGCTAGTTTTGGGCTTGTTTTGGGCTAGTTTTGGGCTTGGTTTGGGCTAGTTTTGGGCTTTGTTTGGGCTAGTTTTGGGCTTGGTTTGGGCTAGTTTTGGGCTTGGTTTGGGCTAGTTTTGGGCTTGGTTTGGGCTAGGTTTGGGCTTGGTTTGGGCTATGTTTGGGTTAGTTTTGGGCTTGGTTTGGGCTAGTTTTGGGCTTTTTGGGCTTGGTTTGGGCTAGTTTTGGGCTTGTTTTGGGCTAGTTTTGGGCTAGTTTTGGGCTAGTTTTGGGCTAGTTTTGGGCTTGTTTTGGGCTAGTTTTGGGCTTGTTTTGGGCTAGTTTTGGGCTAGTTTTGGGCTTGGTTTGGGCTTGGTTTGGGCTAGTTTTGGGCTTGGTTTGGGCTTTGTTTGGGCTTGGTTTGGGCTAGTTTTGGCTTGGTTTGGGCTAGGTTTGGGCTTGGTTTGGCTATGTTTGGGTTAGTTTTGGGCTTGGTTTGGGCTAGTTTTGGGCTTTTTGGGCTTGGTTTGGGCTAGTTTTGGGCTTGTTTTGAGCTAGTTTTTAGCTAGTTTTGAGCTAGTTTTGGGCTAGTTTTGGGCTTGTTTTGGGCTAGTTTTGGGCTTGGTTTGGGCTTGGTTTGGGCTAGGTTTGGGGTTGGTTTGGGCTAGGTTTGGGCTAGGTTTGGGCTAGTTATGGGCTTGTTTTGGGCTAGGTTTGGGCTAGTTTTGGGCTTGGTTTGGGCTAGGTTTGGGCTAGTTTTGGGCTAGTTTTGGGCTTGTTTTGGGCTAGTTTTGGGCTTGGTTTGGGCTAGTTTTGGGCTTGGTTTGGGCTTTGTTTGGGCTTGGTTTGGGCTAGTTTTGGGCTTGGTTTGGGCTAGTTTTGGGCTTGGTTTGGGCTAGGTTGGGCTTGGTTTGGGCTATGTTTGGGTTAGTTTTGGGCTTGGTTTGGGCTAGTTTTGGGCTAGTTTTGGGCTTGTTTTGGGCTAGTTTTGGGCTTGGTTTGGGCTTGTTTTGGGCTTGTTTGGGCTAGTTTTGGGCTTGTTTGGGCTTGTTTTGGGCTAGTTTTGGGCTTTTTGGGCTTGGTTTGGGTTAGTTTTGGGCTTTTGGGCTTGTTTTGGGCTAGTTTTGGGCTTGTTTTGAGCTAGTTTTGAGCTAGTTTTGAGCTAGTTTTGAGCTAGTTTTGGGCTAGTTTTGAGCTTGTTTTGGGCTTGTTTTGGGCTAGTTTTGGGCTTGTTTTGGGCTTGTTTTGGGCTAGTTTTGAGCTAGTTTTCGGCTTGTTTTGGGCTTGTTTTAGGCTAGTTTTGGGCTTGTTTTGGGCTAGTTTTGGGCTAGTTTTGGGCTTGGTTTGGGCTTGGTTTGGGCTAGTTTTGGGCTTGGTTTGGGCTTTGTTTGGGCTAGTTTTGGGCTTGGTTTGGGCTAGTTTTGGGCTTGGTTTGGGCTAGTTTTGGGCTTGGTTTGGGCTAGGTTTGGGCTTGGTTTGGGCTATGTTTGGGTTAGTTTTGGGCTTGGTTTGGGCTAGTTTTGGGCTTTTTGGGCTTGGTTTGGGCTAGTTTTGGGCTTGTTTTGAGCTAGTTTTTAGCTAGTTTTGAGCTAGTTTTGGGCTAGTTTTGGGCTAGTTTTGGGCTTGTTTTGGGCTAGTTTTGGGCTAGTTTTGGGCTTGGTTTGGGCTTGGTTTGGGCTAGGTTTGGGGTTGGTTTGGGCTAGGTTTGGGCTAGGTTTGGGCTAGGTTTGGGCTAGTTATGGGCTTGTTTTGGGCTAGGTTTGGGCTAGTTTTGGGCTTGGTTTGGGCTAGGTTTGGGCTAGTTTTGGGCTAGTTTTGGGCTTGTTTTGGGCTAGTTTTGGGCTTGGTTTGGGCTAGTTTTGGGCTTGGTTTGGGCTTTGTTTGGGCTAGTTTTGGGCTTGGTTTGGGCTAGTTTTGGGCTTGTTTTGGGCTTGGTTTGGGCTAGGTTTGGGCTTGGTTTGGGCTATGTTTGGGTTAGTTTTGGGCTTTGTTTGGGCTAGTTTTGGGCTTTTTGGGCTTGGTTTGGGCTAGTTTTGGGCTTGTTTTGGGCTTGGTTTGGGCTTGGTTTGGGCTTGGTTTGGGCTTGTTTTGGGCTTGTTTTGGGCTAGTTTTGGGCTTGGTTTGGGCTTGTTTTGGGCTAGTTTTGGGCTTTTTGGGCTTGGTTTGGGTTAGTTTTGGGCTTTTGGGCTTGTTTTGGGCTAGTTTTGGGCTTGTTTTGAGCTAGTTTTGAGCTAGTTTTGAGCTAGTTTTGGGCTAGTTTTGAGCTTGTTTTGGGCTAGTTTTGGGCTTGTTTTGGGCTTGTTTTAGGCTAGTTTTGAGCTAGTTTTCGGCTTGTTTTGGGCTTGTTTTAGGCTAGTTTTGGGCTTGTTTTAGGCTAGTTTTGGGCTTGTTTTAGGCTAGTTTTGGGCTAGTTTTGAGCTTGTTTTGGGCTTGTTTTGGGATTGTTTTGAGCTAGATTTGGGCTTGTTTTGAGCTAGTTTTGAGCTAGTTTTGAGCTAGTTTTGGGCTAGTTTTGAGCTTGTTTTGGGCCCAAAACAACAGTGTGAGACCTCGTGTGGCATTTATTGATTCTTCAGGCAAATACACCGTTGTGACAATCGGATCATACACACGTGTGTGTGTGTGTGTGTGTGTGTGTGTGTGTGTGTGTGTGATGTTGCACAGGAACACACAGTCTGATCATAAATACTGTAGCACTTTGTCTAATAGCCTTTATTAATATAAAACAGTTCAGCAAAAGCAAACAGAGGAAATGTGGCAAACATCTGTGAGGCGAGGAGCAGATAAACCAGCGCCTCCTGATTACACTGAGATGTGTGTTTGGGGAACAGCTTTGCTTTCTGACCCTTGACCCTAACCTCAGACTTTCGTGAACAGGATGGCAGTGCCCAGAGCGAATCCCGTGAGCAGCAGCGCCACCTCATGGACGCGGTGCTTCGGGGAGGCCGAGTCCTGCCACAGCAAACCCCCCGATGGACACGTGGATGAAGACGCCAGCGGTCAGACCCTCGAGGGCGCAGCGCATCAGCTGGACCTGAGCGCTCACACTCATCCCGATCCCCATCCCCATCCCGATCCCGGCCGGACAGGCCAGGGAGAACAGCAGCAGGCCGGCGGACACCAGGGCCGGGCGGAGGCCGCAGTGGCTGAGCCGGGCGGAGAGGGCGAACGCCATCAGTCCCTCGTGGAGGAGCAGCGGCACACACTCCTGCAGATCCCACTGCACACTCAGACCCTGCAGGAGCGCACACACACACACACTCAGCTCCAGCAGGAACACACGCAGACCCGCGGGACCCCTGGAGCGCTGGAGGGGCCGGCCCGGCTCCTCTATGAGCGCCTGCTTCTCCACAGAGACCTCGCCCGCCGGCTCTCGCAGCGCCAGCAGCATCTGCTCCAGCACCAGCACCAGCAGGAAACCCATCGCCAGCAGGAACTCGGCCAGCGGGAAATGCAGCTGCGCAGACGGAGAGGAGCATCAGCGCATGCGGAGGACACAGCGTTCAGAGGAATACACCATAAAAAAAAGGTTCTATATTGCACCAAAAATGGTTCTTGTCTTGTAATCATAGGGGAACCTCTTTTAGTGCTATACAGCACCTTAGGGCGTTTTCACACCTACCTTATTTAGTCCGGATTTTCTGACTTTTCAGTTTGGTCCGAATCAAAATCACAGGTGTGAAACCTCCCCCGTACCACGGTCCGGACCAAACAGACGAAATTTGGTCAGACGAAAAGAGGTCGTCTCGGTCCGGATCAAACTGAACAAAGGTTCGGTTCGATTCTAGTGTGAAAGCATTTTCTGTACGGTTCGGACTTTCAGACCATTTACAGGATGTTCCTCTTTATGTTTAAATATTATAACGTTATTTTTAAATTCAATCTAGGCTACATTGATTATGAAAAGTGAAAATATGCGCAATATGTCAGTAGACAGAAAGTCAGAAATAATTTTGAACGAAATTTTGTATGATTTTGCTTAGAAAGCATTTCTTTAATGGGAATTTCGTTTTGTATAAATTGTATCTTAATTTTAATCAACGTTTAATCAGATAATTACCTGGATTTAATAAATAAGAAGCAAATAGTCTATAGCAGACAATAATGGCGGGAGCGATCACATGCTTTACACATGAACTGGAGCGGGTCTCAAATAAACCGAAACTCGGCAGATACTGCCTCACAAACATGAGAAATATGTGTATATAAAGCTTGAAATGTCCACTTTTAAACGTAACGAATAAAAAAATAGTCAAGCAATGCGCAGTGTTCAATAGTGGAGCGATATGTGTCCGTTCATTCAACTTGTCAAAGACGCTGACGTCAGACGCACGTCCGTTTACAAACCAATCAATGTCCAGATGCCGCCCACATGATGATGACGAGTGGACGCAAGTGCGTCATGTAAAGTTCTTTAGTGCGCTCGCATAATTGCAATGTGAAACCAAACCAAAACTAACCGAATATATATAAAAAGTATCAAAACATGAACTTCGGTTCGGACCTTGGTGCGGACTTTCAGGTGTGAAAACGCCCTTAGTCAAAGAACCTCAAAGTCTGTATTGCGTTCACTGTATTCTGTCTACCATTCAGCACTACGATTTATAACAAAAGCCGACTATAACACACACCATTGCAATTTGTACAGCTTATCTGGTTGGTTACCTCTGTCTATACGCAGACAACGCAATTGGTTGATTTTCATTTATAAAGCAATTACTGGATCATTACCATCATATTTATCAGTATTCTCATTGGCAACAAACAATAGATATAACCTCAGGTCTAACAATAGCATACTTTTCAACGTGTCTACTGTTCACTCCGAATTTAGTAAGACAGCCTATCGTTACAATGCTCCGTCAACCTGGAACGCACTACAGAAAGAACTGAAACTAAACATGTTTATCTCCATTTCTGATTTCAAGTCATATCTGGCAGACACTTTACATCATACATGTGAGTGTGTCTAGACTTTTTGTTGTTTACAGCCTGCATATTCTCACTTATTAATTGTATTTATGTTTTTTATGTTGTGTCCATCTCTGTTTTTATGTCTTTTTAAGCTATGTGCTGCCTTTTCTTGGCCAGGGCTCACTTGAAAAAAAGACTTCTGTCTCAATGTGACTACCCTGGTAAAACAAAGGATAAATAAAAAATATATAAAAATAAACCGCTGAAGCACCAAAATTGGTGCTATATAGCACTAAAAAAAAGTTCCCCTATGATTACAAGACAAGAACCATTTTTGGTGCCATATAGAACCAAATGTTTTTTTTTTTTTATTCCTCCAGTGTAGATCAGCTGTTCTGTGAACATATAGTAGTGTAATACACACTCTCACAGACACACACACTCTCCAAATCATCTGTTCTTTATGAATATACCCCAAACTTTAAACTCTTGTGTATACACAGCGGCAAGAGAGTGTGTGAGCCGCTTGCAGAATCTGTGAAAATGTAATTAATTTCAACAAAATACATTTTATTTATTTAGTGCTGTCCTGAATGAGATATTTTACATAAAATATGTTTACATGCAGACAACATTTTTTTATTTTAATAAAATACATTTTATTTCTGAATTTATTAAAATAATCTGTTCAATAGTTTATAAACCCTTGATTCTTAATCCTGTGTGTGTGTTAGTGTGAGACTGTCGTTTCCTGATGATCCACGGCTGTGTGTGTGTGTGTGAGAGAGGTGTGCAGACTGTGATTCTGTGTGTGTAGATGTGAGGTGTGTGTGTTTGTGTGTAGAGACTGTGATTCTGTGTGCAGTGATTGATTTGTGTGTGTGATTCTGATCTGAGGACGATTGAGTGACTCATTCAGA
This sequence comes from Gobio occitaniae, assembly GCA_033150135.1. Classification (NCBI taxonomy): domain Eukaryota; kingdom Metazoa; phylum Chordata; class Actinopteri; order Cypriniformes; family Gobionidae; genus Gobio; species Gobio occitaniae. The sequence continues at coordinate 41,268 of JARQWZ010006630.1, read as the reverse complement.
GCTGGGAGTGAACACTTTTGCACAGGATGAAGATGGCCAAATGTTTCTTATTTTGTTTAAATATATTTTTTCTTTTCATTTAGTCCTGCCCTTCTGAAGATACTCACACGTTTCCCTAAAGAAAAATTAAGTTCAATTTACCCTGATCTTCAAATTCAGAGAATTCAGCTGTAGTTTTGTCTAAATGTAAACATCTTTTATGTAAAATATCGTATTCAGGACAGCATTAAATAAAACATAACATGCGTTCTGTGTGATCTCTTATTTTGTATTAAAGGGTTAGTTCACCCAAAAATGTAAATTGTGTCATTAATTCCTCACCCTCATGTGGTTGGACACCCGTCAGACCTCCGTTCATCTTCAGACACAAATGAAGATATTTTAGTGTAAATCTGATGCTGAGAAAGGCTTCAGAAAGGCCTCCATTGGCATTCAGTACATTTACACTCACAAGACCCATAAAAGGCACTAAAAACGTCGTTACAAAGTCCATCTCACCACAGTGACTCTACAATCATTTTACGATGCGACGACAATAGTTTTTGTGCGCAAAAAAACCCTAAATAACGACTTGTATAGTGATGACGATTTCAAAACAAGGCATCATGAAGCTTCGAAGCGTTATGAATCAGTGAGTTGAATCGCCAAATTTCAACAGTTTGACACGCGATCCGAATCATGAATCGACTCACTGATTCATAACGCTCTGAAGCTTCATGAGGCCGTGTTTTGAAATCGTCATCACTATATAAGTCGTTATTTAGGGTTTTTTTGCGCACAAAAACTATTGTTGCCGATTCATAAAGTTATTGTAGAACCACTGTAGTGAGATGGACTTTGTAACGACGTCTTTAGTGTCTTTTAAGGGTCTTGAGAGTGTAAAGTTGAGCCAATGGAGGCCTTTCAGAGCATCAGATTTACACTAAAATATCTTCATTTGTGTCTGAAGATGAACGGAGGTCTGACGGGTGTCCAACCACATGAGGCTCAGTCATTAATGACAGAATTTACATTTTTGGGTGAACTAACCCTTTCACAATTTCACAGATTCTGGAAAAGGTTCATACACTTTCTCTTGAAACTGTGCAATAATGAAGAGTTAATGAAGATATTCTGATTCTATAGGGATGATCTGGACTGGAAGCGTGTGGGCTGAGGGTGGAGCAGCGGCTGATGATGGGTGGAGCAGTGGCTGATGATGGGTGGAGCAGTGGCTGGTGTGATGATGGGTGGAGCAGTGGCTGGTGTGATGATGGGTGGAGCAGTGGCTGGTGTGATGATGGGTGGAGCAGTGGCTGGTGTGATGATGGGTGGAGCAGTGGCTGGTGTGATGATGGGTGGAGGTGAGACTCACAGCGAGGCCGAGCCGGCTGAAGGTCTCTCTGCTGTGGTTCTGGTAGTCGGGCAGCAGCTCCAGCAAACAGGAGGACAGAAACACCCCACCAGACACACACGAGGCCAGACTCACGACCCGCGGCCGGGCACCTGCGACACACACACACACACACACACACACAACAGCGGGTCATTCATGGGGGTCACACCTGTATTTTTATTATTCGGATCAAACTGATAAATCTGAAAATCCAGACCAAACAAGGAAAGTGTAAAAGTCTTTAAAAGCCGTTCAGTTTTATTGCTATGATTATAAATGAGTTCTTAATATGAGCTCTTAATCAGACATTAGGACTATTAAAGCTCGTTTACGCCACTGAATAAAAAATAAAAAGGTTATTGCGACTTCTCAATATTCTGAAATGTTTTTTCCTCGCAAAAAAGTCAGTCTTTTCCCTCATAATTCGACTTTATAACTCGCAAAAGCGACTTTGTATCTCACATTCTGAGAAAAGTAGTAAGAATTACAAGATATAAACAATTCTGGCTTTATTAATTCTGACTTTGTATCTCACAATTCTGACTTTATTAATTCTGACTATTAATTTTGACTTTCTCACAATTCTGACTTTATTTAACAAAATTCTGACTATTAATTCTGACTTTATATCTCACAATTCTGACGTTATATAACAAAATTCTGACTATTAATTTTGACTTTCTCACAATTCTGACGTTATATAACAAAATTCTGACTATTAATTTTGACTTTCTCACAATTCTGACTTTATTTAACAAAATTCTGACTTTATTCATTTTGACTCTCACAATTCTGACTATTAATTCTGACTTTATTAATTTTGACTCTCACAATTCTGACTTTACATAAAAAAATTCTGACTATTAATTCTGACTTTATATCTCACAATTCTGACTATAACAAAAATCTGACTTTATTAATTCTGACTTTATTAATTTTTTATATAACAAAATTCTGACTTTATTAATTCTGACTTTGTATCTCACAATTCTGACTTTATTCCTCACAATTCTGACTTTATTAATTCTGACTTTATTCCTCACAATTCTGACTTTATTTAACAAAATTCTGACTATTAATTCTGACTTTATATCTCACAATTCTGACGTTATATAACAAAATTCTGACTTTATTAATTTTGACTTTCCTCACAATTCTGACTTTATTTAACAAAATTCTGACTTTATTAATTTTGACTTTCTCACAATTCTGACTTTATTTAACAAAATTCTGACTTTATTAATTTTGACTCTCACAATTCTGACTATTAATTCTGACTTTATTAATTTTGACTCTCACAATTCTGACTATTAATTCTGACTTTATTAATTTTGACTCTCACAATTCTGACTTTACATAAAATTCTGACTATTAATTCTGACTTTATATCTCACAATTCTGACTATAACAAAAATCTGACTTTATTAATTCTGACTTTATTAATTTTTTATATAACAAAATTCTGACTTTATATCTTCCAATTCTGACTTTATTAATTCTGACTTTATATCTCACAATTCTGATTTTATTAATTCTGACTTAAAGGGTAACTAAACCCCTGCTCAGAGCTTAACTCCACCCACTGGCAATTTTCAAAAAATGCTGGAAAAGTGGGCAGAGCCGAGTGGACACAGAGGGGACGAACCGAGGGCGGGGCTGAGCGGAGGGCGGAGCTGAGACCCGCAGGGACGAATTGATTGACAGCTGTCAGACTCGTGAGTCGCAGAGATGGAGAATGACTGGAGTGACGCCAGTAGCTTTGCAACAGAGCGGTCATTCATCTACCTTCACCTGAAGTGGAGGAGGGTGGATTGTCTGTAGACACAAACCCGGAGCCTTATCAATGCGAGCCGCTGCTCAAACTGCGTTAACTCCCGATGCAGACGATGCTAGTGAAGCAGCCGCGCAAGAGAACCGACCTAATCTATCTGCGTCCGCGGCAACCACTTGCGTGTCAGGGTTTGAAAGCGCGTCTCATGTATGAAAATTATCTGTACACATGACGGGCGGCAATAATATCGCAAGAAAAGCCTGACGTGTACTGACAACTGCATTATTGAACCGTATTTTCTTCAATACAATGTTAAAGCATGTGTCAAGTGAGTTTCATTCATAATGTTTACTTCATGTAATATGCCAGTTCATACTGGAGTGAAGCCGTTCTCATCGTGTGATTGGGGGAAACATTTCTGAGGGCGTGGTGAGCTCGTGCCAGGGGCGCGGATAGTGAGCCGTTGGCAGTGCCATCCTACGTCACGATGACCCACAACGTCCAATAGGAAAACTCAACTGCAGTAGCCACCGTTCACCTTAAGAGGGCAGCACTTTGGCGGTTTTACACCATATTTTATAGAATTAAAACACTTTATACTCAAATGTCAAAACATTTACTCAAATCAATGAACAGCATTAATAAAGCCCCAGTATTACAGATCATTAACTAAAAAAAGTTGGTTTAGGGTTTAGTTACCCTTTAATTTTGACTTTATATCTGACAATTCTGACTTTATTAATTTTGACTTTATATCTCACAATTCTGACTTTATTAATTCTGGCTTTATATAACAAAATTCTGACTTTATATCTCACAATTTTCACTTTATTAATTCTGACTTTATATCTCACAATTCTGACTTTATCTCACAATTTTCACTTTATTAATTCTGACTTTATATCTCACAATTCTGACTTAATTAATTCTGACTTTATATCTCACAATTTTCACTTTATTAATTCTGACTTAATATTTCACAATTCTGACTTAATTAATTCTGACTTTATCTCACAATTCTGACTTTATATCAGAATTATGTAAACTCGCAATTGCTAGAACATGTTTTAGAATTGTGAGATTAAAAAAAAGTTTCTGCAACCTACGGTAATTGTTTTGGGCCAGTGATTAAACTCTTAATTATTTTCCAGTAAATGTAAAGTTTTCTGTAATTTCCGATGTGTTTTCCAGGACCAGTGGGAAGCCTGAGGGTCAGAGGTCACACCTGCAGCTCGTCGGATCACACACAGCGAGCCGAAGCCGCACAGCAGACTGAAGCACACCATCAGAGTCAGCATGACCAGCTGGAGGTGGAGCCCTGATGACCACACCCAGCCCAGCTCCATCAACATCAGCAGCGGCGGAGCAGCGGTGGAGCAGCGGAGCGGGTCTCTACATCACACCTGAGGGACCACACACAATTCTGACTTTATTCATTCTGCCTTTATATCTCACAATTCTGACTTTATGTAACACAATTCTGACTTTATTCATTCTGACTATTAATTTTGACTTTATATCTCACAATTCTGACTTTATTAATTCTGGCTTTATATCTCACAATTCTGACTTTATTAATTCTGGCTTTATATCTCACAATTCTGACTTTATTAATTCTGGCTTTATATCTCACAATTCTGACTTTATTAATTCTGGCTTTATATCTCACAATTCTGACTTTATTAATTCTGGCTTTATATCTCACAATTCTGACTTTATGTAACAAAATTCTGACTTTATTAATTCTGACTTTATTAATTTTGACTTTATATCTCGCAATTCTGACTTTATTAATTCTGGCTTTATATCTCACAATTCTGACTTTATTAATTCTGACTATTAATTTTGACTTTATATCTCACAATTCTGACTTTATTAATTCTGGCTTTATATCTCACAATTCTGACTTTATTAATTCTGACTTTATTAATTCTGACTTTATATCTCACAATTCTGACTTTATTAATTCTGGCTTTATATCTCACAATTCTGACTTTATTAATTCTGGCTTTATATCTCACAATTCTGACTTTATGTAACAAAATTCTGACTTTATTAATTCTGACTTTATTAATTTTGACTTTATATCTCGCAATTCTGACTTTATTAATTCTGGCTTTATATCTCACAATTCTGACTTTATTAATTCTGACTTTATTAATTTTGACTTTATATCTCGCAATTCTGACTTTATTAATTCTGGCTTTATATCTCACAATTCTGACTTTATGTAACAAAATTCTGACTATTATTTTTGACTTTATATCTCACAATTCTGACTTTATTAATTCTGACTTTATTAATTTTGACTTTATATCTCACAATTCTGACTTTATTCATTCTGGCTTTATATCTCACAATTCTGACTTTATGTAACAAAATTCTGACTTTATTAATTCTGACTTTATTAATTTTGACTTTATATCTCACAATTCTGACTTTATGTAACAAAATTCTGACTTTATTAATTCTGACTTTATTAATTTTGACTTTATATCTCACAATTCTGACTTTATTAATTTTGACTTTATATTTCACAATTCTGACTTTATGTAACAAAATTCTGACTTTATTAATTCTGACTTTATTAATTTTGACTTTATATCTCAGAGATCACACACACACACACACACACAGTCTGGATACATTCCTGTTACGCAATGTTCATTCCTGTTATCAAATTGTTATTCTCTAAAAAGTAAAGTTAAACCACTGCTTTTCTCAATTGTGTTATGTTGATCATTTATCCAATAGTTTAATTAATTACATGATAAAATAAATAAATAAACTTGAGGTTTGGGTCTCTTTAAAATAAAAATGGCTTTGATTTCTTTTTTTAAATACACCTTGTGTGTATATAGTGATTTTTAGTGACAAATACCAATTATTTAAACATGCAACCAACCATTTCTTCAAAATAAACACTTTTGAATGAGAGGAAAAAAGGAAATAAAGTTACCTGAGATTAAACAATATACATTTTGATCAGTTAAATATGTATTTTATTAGATTCAGTGTTTAAAAAATATTATTTTAAAGTTACAACAGGTAACCATTCGGTGGAATGGCTCACTAAACATCATTCAAGAAACACTGTCAGACTTCACAATAGTTCTCAAAGTACTCACCAACACACAGACTGAAGCAGATTCTCGAGCTTTGTGTTGTTGGATCTTTTCTAGATTAAACTTCATGCGTTCAAACGAGACTGAATCAAACGCGTCCGCGAATAACGGCTATCCGCGCATTGTGTTGCTCGTGTTTATTGTGTTGTGTACTCGTGGGGTTTTGTGAGGATTTTCCAGTATGAGGGCAGCACTTCTGTTCCTGTTTTCGGGAAGGGAACGGTGAGTCACGACATGTTCCGAATCCGATTCACTTAAGGGAGCGATTCAGTGGACGAGTCAGTTGCCTGAACGATTCAATTCACTAAAAAGATCTGGCTCAAAGGAGTGAATCATCTGTGAAGCGAGTCGCACTGTACACAAAGAACATCACAAACATGAATTTGGGTGCACTTTGTTATTTACTTCATCACAGAGGGCGCTATTTAACTAAAACAATTATTTTAAACAACAAATAAATGGAAGTATAATGTTTAACGCGTCATTGTTAATGGAAACTATCCTCATTAATCGTTATAAAATTATTAAAAATAATTTTGAATTGAATTCTCGCAAATTATTAAAAAAATAATTGTAAAAGTAATGTATACGTTAAAACGACTGTGATTGGTCCATCATGAGTAGCGCGGTGAAAACTACCAGGAATCACGTGACCGTATGTGTCTTTAAAAAAGGTCTGAAACATAAAAGCGACACTGAGAAACTTTAACATACTTTGAAGTGAATATCCACAGAGAAGAGTAAACAAAAACAAAATACTGTTTTAAAAGCGGAGGCGCGTGATGATGTGCGATTGGTCCGCGTCTCCCCAGAGCCCCGCCCACACGCCGAACGCGGATGTGGATTACACCGAACCAAATGAACCAGAAGATCCGGATCCACACGGGGAAATATCCGCGTATTCTCGCACACTAAACCGAACACGCGCGTGTGGAGGATGCGGGAAGACAAGGTTATGCCCGGGGACGTTAAACCCACCGAGCGAGTGAGTAAAACACGCAGAACACAGGGGGAACGCGGTTTGTTTACTGTGATTGATTGACAGCTCGACTTCAGCCAACACACACACACACACTGCATCACCTGTGCTCTAATCTAATCTTTATGTGTGTCGATAGCACTGGTATTATATCTGTTCTGTAATGCAAAGATAGTTTAGTGAACTAAAAGGTGTTTTATTTGATGTATGTGTATTAAGGTAAGTGCAAACCCTCACCAGGATGTGCACATCCGCCCACAGGCAGAAGCCCCGCCCCCTCCTCATCACGTGTCACTCTACCTGACACAGGTTACTTCTACACTGTACAACAAATGTCATTTTGACAGAAAAATTGCTTAACCATGTTTTTTTTTTCGTGCATTGCTCAGTTTTGAGGTGTATTTTGCTTCCATAACATGTGACTAGTGGAGAGAAAACATGCCAAACACACTTTATCGTGTTTATTATCGTGTTTATATATTATCGTGTTTATATTTTATCGTGTTTATATATTATCGTGTTTATATTTTATCGTGTTTATATATTATCGTGTTTATATTTTATCGTGTTTATATATTATCGTGTTTATATATTATCGTGTTTATACTTTATCGTGTTTTTATATTATCGTGTTTATATTTTATCGTGTTTATATATTATCGTGTTTATATTTTATCGTGTTTATATATTATCGTGTTTATATTTTATCGTGTTTATATATTATCGTGTTTATATATGTGTTTATATATTATCGTGTTTATATTTTATCGTGTTTATATTTTATCGTGTTTATATTTTATCATGTTTATATTTTATCGTGTTTATATTTTGTGTTTATATTTTATTGTATATTTTATCGGGTTTATATATTATCGTGTTTATATATTATCGTTTTTTATTTATATCGGGTTTATATATTATCGTGTTTATATATTATCGTTTTTTATTTTTATCATATTTATATTTTATCGTGTTTATATATTATCGTGTTTATATATTATCGTTTTTATATTTTATCGTTTTTATATTTTATCGTGTTCATATTTTGTGTTTATATATTATCGTGTTTATATTTTATCGTTTTTATATTTTATCGTTTTTATATTTTATCGTTTTTATATTTTATAGCTTATATTTTATCGTGTTTATATATTATCGTGTTTATATATTATCGTGTTTATATATTATCGTGTTTATATATTATCGTGTTTTTATATTATCGTGTTTATATATTATCGCGTTTATATTTTATCATGATTTATATATTATCGCGTTTATATTTTATCATGTTTATATTTTATCGTGTTTATATATTATCGTGTTTATATATTATCGTGTTTATATTTTATCATGTTTATATATTATCGTGTTTATATTTTATCGCGTTTATATTTGATCATGTTTATATATTATCGTGTTTATATTATCATGTTTATATATTATCGTGTTTATATATTATCGTGTTTATATATTATTATGTTTATATTTTATTGTGTTTATTTTATCGTGTTTATATATTATCGTGTTTATATATTATCGTGTTTATATCATCGTGATTATATTTTATCGTGTTTATATATTATCGTGTTTATATATTATCGTGTTTATATATTATCGTGTTTATATATTATTGTGTTTATATTTTATTGTGTTTATATTTTATCGTGTTTATATATTATCGTGTTTATATATTATCGTGTTTATATTATCGTGATTATATTTTATTGTGTTTATATTTTATCGTGTTTACATATTATCGTGTTAAAGAGCACCTATCATGGAATTTTGAAATGTACCTTTCATGTAGTGTGTAACATAGATCTAAGTGAACAAAAACATCCTGCATAGCTTGAAATATGACAGTGCACCGTGTATATAGTTATTTTCTTTCAAAAGTAAGAGTCGACTCTGAGTCATTTTTAAGAATCGTTAGAAGACCGAAGCTTTTTCTCTGACTAGATGACGTCAACTTGTCAAGTTATTTGAATACGATACGCCCACTTATTGCGCTCCAAGACGCCAGTGAAAACTAGAAAACATCATGGCCACGAGACGCCAGTGAAAACTAGAAAACATCATGGCCACGAGACGCCAGTGAAAACTAGAAAACATCATGGCCACGAGACGCCAGTGAAAACTAGAAAACATCATGGCCACGAGACGCCAGTGAAAACTAGAAAACATCATGGCGACGAGACGCTGTGTTCTGAAGTGCTTTTTTCATCTGCCCAAGGATGAGCATTTGAAGACTAAGTGGCTTGAAGACAAACCATACATCGTCGCGATTGAGTGTTTATTAGTCTTCAAATGTATGTTTCGCGATCTCAGGAAGCTTTTATTATGGACTTTTATTATGGCACATGGTTCTTCTTCGCCTGTCTGTACATAGACTACATGTGCACAGAGCGCCCTCCGGCTGCCAGGATGAGTTGAAAACAACACATAAGAGACTCAATCGCTCATGATTAGGCTATCTGCGCATTTTGAGGAAGTATTGAATAAAAAATACTCCTCTGTTTAGAAATTTGACACAGACATATGAGAATCTATCAATATGTCTCCTCATCTGCACACTTTTGAACTAAAAGCCCTGAGGGATGTTGATTTGTCGCGAGTCTTCGTGAGGAGAATAGAGGAGTTTTTTTATGAATGAGATCAGCTGAGGCTCATATTACAACCAAACGGTACCGACGCGGTTTTCATATTCATAACTCCTGACACATATTAACAAATTACTGTCACTATAAGACTTTGATGGGCGTTCCGTTTCCGAAAATATCTGCACAGACTATACCAATCACAACTGACTGGGTCATCGGACCAATCAGCGCAGATTAGCGTCACGTAAAGGCGGGGTTTTGAAAAGTGAATCACTAAAGGAATCATTTGAGAATCGCTGTCAAAACAGGTAAAATTGCATGTCATTGCATGCATGCAAAACTGTTGTTGGGGACTTCTAAAACAATATTTGGAACATTTTAAATGCCATGATAGGTGCTCTTTAATATTTTATCGTGTTTACATATTATTGTGTTTACATATTATCGTGTTTGCATATTATCGTGTTTACATATTATCGTGTTTATATTTTATTGTGTTTATATTTTATTGTGTTTATATTTTATCGTGTTTACATATTATCGTTTTTATTTTTTCTCGTGTTTATATTTTCTCGTGTTTACATATTATCGTGTTTATATATTATCGTGTTTACATATTATCGTGTTTACATATTATCGTGTTTACATATTATCGTGTTTACATATTATCGTGTTTATATTTTATCGTGTTTACATATTGTGTTTACATATTATCGTGTTTACATATTATTGTGTTATATTATCGTGTTTATATATTATCGTGTTTACAAATTATCGTGTTTACATATTATCGTGTTTACATATTATCGTGTTTACATATTATCGTGTTTATATATTATCGTGTTTTCATATTATCGTGTTTATATATTATCGTGTTTACATATTATCGTGTTTATATTTTATCGTGTTTATATTTTATCGTGTTTATATTTTATTGTGTTTATATTTTATCGTGTTTACATATTATCGTGTTTACATATTATTGTGTTTACATATTATCGTGTTTATATATTATCGTGTTTACATATTATTGTGTTTACATATTATCGTGTTTATATTTTATCGTGTTTACATAATAATAATAATAATAATAATAATACATTTTATTTCTAACGCGCTTTTCTTCAAACTCAAAATGCTACAACCTCATACAATAGAGAATAATTACAATAAAATACAATAAAATAGTCACATTTAGTTACAATAAGCAGCTCTAAAAAGGTGTGTCTTTAAAGATTTCTTAAAACCCTCTAATGTTGAAGAGTCTCTAATTTCCGGTGGTAGAGCATTCCAAAGACGTGGTGCTGAGACCGAGAATGCTCGACCACCCTTGGAATTTAGATTATGTCGGGGCTGCTGGAGGATGCATGACCTGGAGGAGCGCAGAGAGCGTGCAGGAGTATGAGTTAAAAATATGTTAAAACCAAGGTTTTGAATTCGATACGCGCTTGTATCGGCAGCCAATGCAAATCAAAGAGTACCGGAGAAATATGTTGACGAGTATTTGTGTGTGTCAATAACCGGGCGGCTGAATTTTGTATATATTGTAATTTTTTTGATGGACTGATTTGGAAGACCTGAGTAGAGCGCATTGCAGTAATCAAGCCTTGATGTAATGAAGGCGTGAATAAGCCTTTCTGCATCTGGTCGCGATAGAAATGGTCGTAATCTAGCGATATTTCTAAGATGGTAAAATGCAGTTTTTGAGACATTTTTAATATGAGCGTCGAACATAAGTTCAGTGTCAAAAATAACTCCAAGATTGCGCACTTGAAAAGACGGGGTAACAAAGTCATTTACAGTAATCAGTTCTGGAATATTTAGTTTAAGGAGAGATTTTGATGTACCGACGAAGAGAAGTTCTGTCTTAGCCTGGTTGAGCTTAAGAAAATTCTCATGCATCCAGGATTTTATCTCCTCCAAGCAGTTGCTAAGGGCTTTGACCGCAAGGTTTGGGTTAGGGTGCAGGCTGATGTAGATCTGCGTGTCATCAGCATAAAATTGAAATCCTAACCCAAACTTACGAATTATGTTACCCAGAGGCAACATAGATGCTAAATAAGATGGGACCAAGCACAGACCCTTGTGGGACACCCTGCTGAACTAATGTTGGTAAAGATTTGTTTTCCCCCAAAGACACAAACTTAACTTGATTTGTGATATAAGATGTAAACCATTCTAATACAGTACCAGAGATTCCTAGCCATACAGACAATCTTTCAAGAAGGTCAGCATGAGATATTGTATCAAAAGCAGCAGTAATGTCTAACAATACTAAGATACTGCAGGCACCCATATCAGCAGAAATAAGAAGATCATTCGTGACCCGGACGAGAGCAGTCTCAGTACTGTGGCCTGATCTAAATGCGGACTGAAATGGTTCTAGGATATTATTGATGGACAGGTATTGCTGTAGCTGGCCAGCTACAACTCGTTCCAAGACTTTAGCTAAAAAAGGTAGATGGGCAATAGGCCTATAGTTAGACAAGTCATCCACATCACAACCAGTCTTTTTAGGGCCTGATGTGATGGCAGCTAACTTAAGGGCCGAAGGAACCTGACCAGTTAATAAAGAGTGATTAATTATACCAGTGATAGAAGGGCAAACTATAGTGTTAAACACTTTTTTAAAATCTCGGTAGGTATGGGGTCAAGAGAGCATGTAGATGAATTCATAGACATGACCAGTTTTAAAATATCATCCGTGATAACAGTGACAAAATTAGAGAAAATAGAAGATAAATGCGTAGGGCGGATCTCGTTTGAAAGACGAGAGGGATCATAAGCCATGGAGCTATAGATATCTTGAACTTTCTCTGTAAAGTATTTATGAAATTTGTTACACATCTCAATAGAGGAACAGATGTTTTTGTTTTGAGGTTTAAGAAGTTTGTTCATTGTTTTAAACATTAACCTTGGGTTACCTGCACCTTCATTAATCATGTGCGAGTAGTATTCCTCTCTGGTGGATTGAAGGGCAAGATGATATTTCATTTGCTGATCTTCAAACATTAATTTGTGGACAGTAAGACCAGTTTTTCTATGCAAGCGCTCAATCTTTCTTTGCTGGGTTTTAAGTGCCCGTAACTCATCAGTAAACCAGGGGGATGATCTAGTGAAAGACACGACTCGTTGTTTCAATGGTGCTACAATATCCAGAATAGATGATAGCGCGGAGGTGTAACTGTCCACAGAATCAGTCACAGGAAGTTCAGCAATAGAGCTCAAGAGTAACTGAGAATAAATTTTCTTGATATTCCTAAAAGTTATGACACGCTCTTTAGAAGCTTTTGAAGAGGCAGTGGAGGTAAATTCACAAGTTAATAAGTTGTGATCACTGAAATGTAGCTCGTCGTTTCTAAGTTGGTCTATATCTATACCAACTGTGCAGACCAAGTCCAGTGTGTGGCCAGATTTATGAGTGGGGAAATCAACATGCTGATTAAAATTAAAACAGTCCAGTATATGCAATCATTATCGTGATTATATTTTATTGTGTTTATATTTTATCGTGTTTACATATTATCGTGTTTACATTTTATTGTGTTTATATTTTATCGTGTTTACATATTATCATTTTAATTTTTTCTTGTGTTTATATTTTATCGTGTTTACATATTATCGTGTTTATATATTATCGTGTTTACATATTATCGTGTTTACATATTATCGTGTTTATATTTTATCGTGTTTACATATTGTATTTACATATTATCGTGTTTACATATTATTGTGTTTACATTTTATCGTGTTTATATATTATCGTGTTTACATATTATCGTGTTTACATATTATCGTGTTTACATTTTATCGTGTTTATATGTTATCGTGTTTTCATATTATCGTGTTTATATATTATCGTGTTTACATATTATCGTGTTTACATATTATCGTGTTTACATTTTATCGTGTTTATATGTTATCGTGTTTTCATATTATCGTGTTTATATATTATCGTGTTTACATATTATCGTGTTTTCATATTATCGTGTTTATATATTATCGTGTTTACATATTATCGTGTTTTCATATTATCGTGTTTATATATTATCGTGTTTACATATTATCGTGTTTTCATATTATCGTGTTTATATATTATCGTGTTTACATATTATCGTGTTTACATATTATCGTGTTTATATTTTATCATGTTTACATATTATCGTGTTTACATATTATCGTGTTTATATTTTATCGTGTTTATATTTTATTGTGTTTATATTTTATTGTGTTTACACATTATCGTGTTTACATATTATTGTGTTTACATATTATCGTGTTCATATATTATCGTGTTTACATATTATTGTGTTTACATATTATCGTGTTCATATATTATCGTGTTTATATTTTATCGTGTTTATATTTTATTGTGTTTATATTTTATTGTGTTTACACATTATCGTGTTTACATATTATTGTGTTTACATATTATCGTGTTCATATATTATCGTGTTTACATATTATCGTGTTTTCATATTATCGTGTTTATATATTATCGTGTTTACATATTATCGTGTTTACATATTATCGTGTTTACATATTATCGTGTTTACATATTATTGTGTTTACATATTATCGTGTTTATATATTATCGTGTTTACATATTATCATGTTTACATATTATCGTGTTTATATTTTATCATGTTTACATATTATCGTGTTTACATATTATCGTGTTTATATTTTATCGTGTTTATATTTTATTGTGTTTATATTTTATTGTGTTTACACATTATCGTGTTTACATATTATTGTGTTTACATATTATCGTGTTCATATATTATCGTGTTTACATATTATTGTGTTTACATATTATCGTGTTCATATATTATCGTGTTTATATTTTATCGTGTTTATATTTTATCGTGTTTATATTTTATTTGCGTGTAAAGGTGTTTCTGTGTTGACAGAATTCTCAGATTTATAAAAAGAGAAACCCAGAATCCCCTCTGGAAAAACTTTTAACATGTCAACAAAATCAAACCTGGCTTTATCAAGTGTTCCGGGAGTTTATGCAAATTAGTGAATATTAGTGCCTCATTTGCATATTTAACCCTAATGTGGTCGGGATGAGCTGTGATTGGTCCGCTGATTGTGTTGCAGGAGGCTGTGGAGAGCGCGCTGGTCCTGGATCAGTCCTGCTCTGGAGTCCTGTACGGCGGTCTGGACACACACACAGAGGAGTGGAGGGTCGAGCCGGGCTGTGTGAGTCCATCACACACACACACACACACACACACGGAGGAGTGGAGGGTCGAGCCGGGCTGTGTGAGTCCATCACACACACACACACACACACGGAGGAGTGGAGGGTCGAGCCGGGCTGTTTGAGTCCATCACACACACACACACACACACACACGGAGGAGTGGAGGGTCGAGCCGGGCTGTGTGAGTCCATCACACACACACACACACACACACACGGAGGAGTGGAGGGTCGAGCCGGGCTGTGTGAGTCCATCACACACACACACACACACACACACAGAGGAGTGGAGGGTCGAGCCGGGCTGTGTGAGTCCATCACACACACACACACACACACACGGAGGAGTGGAGGGTCGAGCTGGGCTGTGTGAGTCCATCACACACACACACACACACACACACAGAGGAGTGGAGGGTCGAGCCGGGCTGTTTGAGTCCATCACACACACACACACACACACACACACGGAGGAGTGGAGGGTCGAGCCGGGCTGTGTGAGTCCATCACACACACACACACACACACACACACGGAGGAGTGGAGGGTCGAGCCGGGCTGTGTGAGTCCATCACACACACACACACACACACACACGGAGGAGTGGAGGGTCGAGCTGGGCTGTGTGAGTCCATCACACACACACACACACACACACACACTAGCTTTGCCGTGATATACTGTGTTAGTGAACATATTACATTTAGATGAATTTGTGCTGCGGCCTTTCCACTCAATAGCACAATAAAAAAGAGCTCATTGATGCACGCCCTCTCGCTCTGGTGTGTGTGTGTGTGTGTGTGTGTGTGTGTGCTTATCCTGGAGAAGTGCCCATATAAGGAGATCAGCCCTTTATGACGTCATACAGGGCCAAAACACTTGTTCTAATCCTGAAGGAGTGTATCCGTCACACTCGTGTAGTTAATGAATATTACTCAGTATTTAAATGTGTAGTAACACAGGAACACACACACCTTCAAATAAAGTGGAACCCCTTCAGGCTTGATCATGCTTTCCCTGTAAATGGACCCATGACCTTTGACCTGCCGCCTGTGTTCCAGAGTCTGAATGACAGCGAATCGGAGGAGGTCCTGAACGCCATCAACCCTAACGAGATGTACACGTCAGCGCTCTCTGAGAGCGACAGCGGCCTGTCTGAAGACCAGCTCTCAGACGAGCTCCACCACAGCAGCGCTGTCTATCAGGTGGTGTATGACATCAGCGCTGTGGGCGGAGCCATGGCAGAGCAGCAGCCGCCACATATGGATGTGATCTCCATAGAGCTGGGTGAGTGTTTCCTGTTTCAGTCTGCGTCACGCAAGTGGTTTGAGGACAGGAAGAAAATACATTTGAGTCTCTTTGCATGTAATCCACATGTAATCTACATGTAATCTACATGTGATCCACATGTAATCCATATGTAATCCACCTGTAATCTACATGTAATCTACATGTGATCCACATGTAATCCATATGTAATCCACCTTTAATCTACATATAATCTGCATAATCCGCCTGTAATCTACATGTAATCCGCCTGTAATCTGCATGCAATCCACCTGTAATCTACACGCAATCCGCCTGTAATCTACACGCAATCGTAATCTACACGCAATCCACCTGTAATCTACACGCAATCCACCTGTAATCTACACGCAATCCACCTGTAATCTACACGCAATCCGCCTGTAATCTACACGTAATCTGCATGCAATCCACCTGTAATCCGCATGTAATCTACAAGTAATCCGCATTTAATCCATACGTAATCCGCCTAAAAATCGACATGTAATCCGCATGTAATCTACATGTAATCCGCATTTAATCCATACGTAATCCGCCTGTAATCTACATGTAATCCGCATGTAATCTGCATGTAATCCGCCTGTAATCTACATGTATTCTGCCTGTAATCTACACGTAATCTGCATGTAATCCGCCTGTAATCTACATGTATTCTGCCTGTAATCTACACGTAATCTGCATGTAATCTACACGTAATCCGCCTGCAATCTACACGTAATCTGCTTGTAATCCATACGTAATCTGCCTAAAAATCTACATGTAATCCGCATGTAACCCGCATTTAATCCATACGTAATCCGCCTATAATCTACATGTAATCCGCCTGTAATCTACATGTAATCCACATGTAATCTACACGTAATCCGCCAATCACATGTAATCTGCCTGTAATCTACATCTAATCTGCATGTAATCAACCTGTAATCCTCATGTAATCTTCAAGTAATCCTAGGGCTGCTCGATTATGGAAAAAATCATAATCACAATTATTTTTGTCAATATTGAAATCACGATAATGTAACACGATTATTTCACATGACTTTGGGAATGTGTTGCATTTATTAAAAATACACCTTTCATCAATTCAATTGAAATTGTAACATTTGTTGTACTTTTTGAACTATTAAAATAAATAATATAACATATATTCAAATCAAAGTATAAAAGTATTCACGTAAAAATGATAACCACAAATAAATAAGATCAACAATATGGTTCGGCTAGATATGCTTTTCAGGTTTTTCAGGTACGTTTAACATTAGTTTTCAGGTACAGAAATGTATCAAATGTAAAATAACATTGCATATTTGAGTGCATAAATTAAAGATTAATCCTATTAAACTTACAAAAGCTATTCAATCAAGAGCAGTGAGTGATGCCCTTGTCTTTTGTTGTTTGACATTAAACAGACAGCAGTAAAGGCTACTGCCCCTTTAAGAACTAATGCTACTGCCCCTTTAAGAACTAATGCTACTGCCCCTTTAAGAACTAATGCTACTGCCCCTTTAAGACCTAATGCTACTGCCCCTTTAAGACCTAATGCTACTGCCCCTTTAAGACCTAATGCTACTGCCCCTTTAAGACCTAATGCTACTGCCCCTTTAAGACCTAATGCTACTGCCCCTTTAAGACCTAATGCTACTGCCCCTTTAAGACCTAATGCTACTGCCCCTTTAAGTAGGGATGCACCGATATGAACATTTTGGCCGATACCGATAACCGATAATTCTTAATATTTGAAAGCCGATAACCGATATATTGGCCGATAAATCTAAATACAAATTTTAATAAACTCTGAGAGCCTGATTACAAAAACAAAAGGCTCACCATTAAAAGCCATGTCCCAAACACTTCAACATAAATCAAACCTATACACTACAGTAGCCTATTTGAACCAGTGTGAGATTCCTTACCTTTTCAAATTAATTTTACACTCCTATGGCCAAAATTTTTTTTTTAACACTTTACAATAAGGTTTAATTTTTGTTAGTATTAGTTAACCAACAATGAATGAACAATACTTCAACAGGATTTATTAATTTTAGTTCATGTTAATCTCAACATATTCAGACCCAAAGTTGTGTCTTTTAACATTAGGTGTGAACTGTGAATGGACTGTTACAAAACACAAACATTTTATTACTAAAAGAAACAAAGGTTATTGCTCTCTGTTTGTTCATGATAGTTAATGCATTAATAAAATGAGACCTTATTTGTAAAATGTTACCAAAAATTATATTGTCTAAAAAATAAAAATAATATACCTAAATAATGCAAACAAGTAATTGAACAGCATTACTGAGGCTGCATAATAAAGAATCAGAATGTGCATGAAATAACCTCCGCACAGACGATAAAGAAATGGTTTTAATCAAACCATATTGTTGATGGAAATGATACGAGAACAATAAAAGTGCTAATTATAAAAAATAATGCTTCTGTGTTTTTGAAAAAAAAATATGTTTAATATTACAGTAATAGTAAACATCTGTAATATTAGTCTAGTCTATTAGGAATAATGTTGCTGTTTGAGAGCGCGCTGAAGCTGGAGAGAATGAACGAACAACCATAAACTGAAGCGCTTAGAAGTTTAATTAACAACTAAACGCATCATATATGAGAACAATCAGATATTTATACAAAATAAATATAATATTACAACTTATATTAGCACAAAATCACGCATAGGTGAAGGGTTATAACTCCTGTGGATGCTCTTCCCCTGTTTGAGAGCGCGCTGAAACTTAAGATGATCACCGGTACAGTGAAGCACTGCGGGTTATTGACTTAACCAAACACATCCTATATGACTTTCATCAGATGTTTATACTACAAAAACGTAATATTACGACTTACATATGCTTAAAATGACGCGAATGCACAAGCGAACTTGACTGTGCTGGTCAGAATGCGTTGTTGACGCTTCCCACAACAGCGCTGAAAAACAACTAAACCCAGAGAATTCACTACGTTTTAGAACAGAAATATTCTCATTAGTGTTATGTATAGGACAGTCCCAGTAGTTATTAATGCTGTGCATTTCTGTTTGAAATGCGCGCGCCGGTACAATGAAGTGCTTTACTGCATCGTTAATTAACTCAACCAAACGCATCCTATATGGGATTATATACACAAAATAATAAATATAATATTACAACTTACAATGGCACAAAAGGGTGTGAATGCACAAGCGAACTTGACTGTGCTGGTCATGAAGGTGTAACTCGTGGGCGCGCTCTTCCCTCAACAAACGCGCTGAAACACAACGCTCTTTTACAGCCTATTCTATTCTCATTATCATTTTATGTAGATTATAGAAGACTTGCGCTGCACATGTTGCACATAACTGTATTTTCCTTTTCGAAGTGATTCCAAACATATTTAGAGCAATTCAAACCCATCATGGTGGACAGCGCGTCCGTCTCAGCTGAAGGAAATAATACATTATCTATCGGCTTGACTATATCGGTCAAATTTTCTTATTGGACCGATAACGATAACATCAAAAATAATCATTTATCGGCCGATAACGATATGTTGCCGATATATCGTGCATCCCTACCTTTAAGACCTAATGCTACTGCCCCTTTAAGACCTAATGCTCGGATATGCGTCGTCTTTCTCAACTGTATAAAGTTTACTTAAGGCATATTCAGACTATGTCTGCTAGGATACTCATCAAGATGGACATGTTGACAAACGTTTTATGTGAGTTTGTCCGTTCAAGAGCAAGACTTGAAAGAGAACTCAATATTTGCGCGCTGTGAGACGTGTGCGCGCTCTCGGATGAACGCACAGAGACACATTTTCTCACATCGTGCGACTTCTCATTCGTGTCTTCTGGCACTAAACCCAGTGATGACGGCGAAAATGAATGTTCATATTCCAACATACGGCAGCACTCGCATGCATTGAACAAAGTTTACAAAGAGAGAATTATTTGAAAAATATGAAGGAAAAAAAGGACGTTTACACGGCACCCCTGCTCTCGTCAGTTTTTGTTTCTTTATTAGATTGTCATAGGTCACTCTGTGTTTAATTTTCAAGTGGTTAAACTAATTTGTGGTGTTCCCTTGCGTTACAGCCACTACCATGTAGCAAATCTTGCACGTAGCATGTTTCTGCTCGTCGTCTGATTCCTCGAAGCCAAACTGTTCCCAGACAACGGAGTTGGTTTTGCCTTTTTTGCTCAGCAAACGCTGCTGTAACTGCCCTCCTTCTGCCATCTTTACTCGCGCCGAGTTTTTAAATTCCAGCGGATGATATGCACACGAGTCACGAGACTCACGACCTGAGAGAGTTTGTGGCTTCTGGAGGGGCGGATGTGCGCGTGCACGTTTCATTCAGAACGCAAGACAAAATGAGAGTGTTCATGCAAAATTAAACATGGCAAAATAATCGTTTTTTTCTCGATTGTACTATTTTGGTGATCGTTGGGAGGCAAAATCGAAATCGAAATTCAATTAATTGCACAGCCCTAAGTAATCCGCATTTAATCCATACATAATCCGCCTAAAATCTACATGTAATCCGCATGTAATCTACATGTAATCGGCATTTAATCCATACGTAATCCGCATGTTATCTGCATGTAATCCATACGTAATCCGCCTGTAATCCGCATGTAATCTACATGTAATCGGCATTTAATCCATACGTAATCCGCATGTTATCTGCATGTAATCCATACGTAATCCGCCTGTAATCCGCATGTAATCTACATGTAATCGGCATTTAATCCATACGTAATCCGCATGTTATCTGCATGTAATCCATACGTAATCCGCCTGTAATCCGCATGTAATCTACATGTAATCGGCATTTAATCCATACGTAATCCGCATGTTATCTGCATGTAATCCATACGTAATCCGCCTGTAATCTGCATGTAATCTACATGTA
>JARQWZ010006630.1:0-12500 GCA_033150135.1 Gobio occitaniae | reverse complement strand
GTCAAATATCCAAATGTCAGTTTTATATATTATATTTCCTGTGGCTGATGACGTTCTCCTCTAGTGTGTGTTGTTCTCAGTGTAATATGACTCGATGGCCTAAATCCACTTTTTTGTCCTTAAACGCTTGTTTTTTGGGTCAACAGCTTATAAAAAGTTCTGTGTTTTTGCTTGTGGGTTTTGTTTAGCTTGTTTGCTGTACACTTTGTCACATATCAGCTTTTAGACATCGTTCTGTTTTTTGTTATAAGTCTGAAATGACAATGAGGCAGCCTCAGGCAATGCAGAGTCAATGGAGAGCGTTGGATTGTTTTCCCCCCGGTGGGCGTGGCCTTCAGATTATGACGCGTGTCGCTCTGTCTCTATGGTAAGGGGCGGGGCATTTCCTAAACACCAATCACAACACACTGCTCCAGCCGACCAATCAGAGCACAGTGTGCTTTTCAGAAGGAGGGGCTTCATAGAGACAGGAAGTAAACATAGCGTTACTGACAGACTGGGAAGAGAGGAGCCGCAATACTGGAGAATATGAGGAATAATGTGTGTGTGTGTGTGTGTGTGTGTGTGTGTGTGTGTGTGTGTGTGTGTGTGTGTGTGTGTGTGTGTGTGTGTGTGTGTGTGTGTGTGTGTGTGTGTGTGTTTAGGGTGGCAGCGTGTTCAGCTCAGAATAAAGAGCTGCAGAGAACCGTCAGCCAGCTGGAGAAGCACAACATGTGAGTGAGCTGAACACACAGTTATTGCTCCCCTTGTTTTAATGCACCAGCGTTCCAGGATCCAGTCAGCTGTGTGTGTGTGTGTGTGTGTGTGTGTGTGTGTGTGTTTCAGATCTCTGATGGCGCAGCTGCATAAACTGCAGGCGCTGATCAAGCGAACGGCCACGAAGGCGGCGCAGACGAGCACATGTGTCCTGGTGTGTGTCCGTCTCTGTCACACACACACACACACACACACACACACACACACACTCACACACACACACACACACACTGCCCCTGCCCCTAAACCTACCCATCACACACACACACACACACACACACACACTGCCCCTGCCCCTAAACCTACCCATCACACACACACACACACACACACACACACTGCCCCTGCCCCTAAACCTACCCATCACACACACACACACACACACACACACACTGCCCCTGCCCCTAAACCTACCCATCACACACACACTCTCACACGCTCTCTCACACACACACACTCACACACACAGCATCAGTCCGTCAGTTACCCAGCATGCTCTGCTCCTCAGATCCTCATCTGCTCTCTGGCTCTGCTCATCTTCCCGAGCTACAGTCCGTTCAGCCGACACTCCCAGGCCCTGGAGGACAGCTACACTCCGGCCGGCGGTGAGAACGCGCCACACACACTGATGATGATGATGATGATGTCAGTGATGATGATGATGATGATGTCGGTGATGATGATGATGATGATGATGATGATGAAGATGATGTCATGTGGTGTGTTTCTGTGCAGTGGTGTCCAGGAACATCCTGAATGAGGCGGGCTCTCTTGCGCTGCTGAAGGGCTCTGGGGAAGATGAGCCGCTGGTTCCAGAGCTCAGAGCGTCAGACTCAGACTGGGCCGCAGATGGGCCGCCGCAGGAGGAAGAGGCGGAGCCTGTGGAGCAGAGGAACGGCACCGGGCCGCCCGCAGCGAGCTCAGACGAGCTCTCCGGGGCTTCAGCGGCTCCTGCAGACGCAGCCTCACCTCCACACGCAGACGAGATGTGAGCCGGCTCTGACTGAGAAGCTTTATTTATTCTCACTCAACTCAGACTCATCATCTTCATCATGTGCTTAACTCAGGCATATTCATGATGGATTTAGGGATGGTTCTGTTTGTATGTTAAATGTGTTTAGTACTGATCTGGTTATCATTTCTGGTGCTTTCTATGGAAGCCTGTTTCCACCACGCAGTCCTGGAGACGTTTATCTCACGATTCTGAGCTTCTATCGCTGATTATGCCGATATGTATTGTGAAAAGCGCTATACAAATAAATGTGAATTGAATTATCGCAACTGCAAGCTGATATCTCACTTCATATCTCTCTCCGAGTCTTCATATCTAAACCTGCAAGTGCAAGAAAAAATTGTCAGATATAAAATCAGAATAGCGATAAATTTAAATTACAAGATAAAAACGAGGAATAACAAGAAATAAACTCGGAATACCGAAAAAAAAATTGTTCGGAATAGCTAGAAATAAACTTGGAATAGCAAAAAAAAAAATGTCAGAATAGCGGAGACATTTATCTAGAATAGCGAGAAAT
Source organism: Gobio occitaniae (assembly GCA_033150135.1). Taxonomy (NCBI): domain Eukaryota; kingdom Metazoa; phylum Chordata; class Actinopteri; order Cypriniformes; family Gobionidae; genus Gobio; species Gobio occitaniae. The sequence continues at coordinate 10,212 of JARQWZ010006630.1, read as the reverse complement.
AAAGACAGAATAGCAATAAATAAAAAGTACAAGATAAAAACTCGGAATAACAAGAAATAAACTCGGAATACCGAAAAAATTTATTCGGAATAGCTAGATATAAAGTCCAAATTGTGAGAAACTAATTCGGAATATCAAATAAATTATAATTCAAGAAATATTGGTTATTATAAATTATGCAAGAAATAAACTCGGAATGGCAAAAAAATATTTGTTCGGAATAGCGGAAAAAAATAGTTTGGAATAGCTAGAAATAAACTCTGAATAGTGGGACAATTTTTTTTGGAATAGCTAGAAATAAACTCGGAATTGCAATAAATAAACTCTGAATAGCGGAAAAAATAGTTTGGAATAGCTAGAAATGAACTCTGAATAGCGGGAAAATTTTTTTTGGAATAGCTAGTAATAAACTCTGAATAGCGGAATTTTTTTTCGGAATAGCTAGAAATAAACTCGGAATTGCAATAAATAAACTCTGAATAGCGGAAACATTTATTTAGAACAGCAAGAAATAAAGACAGAATTGCGATAAATAAAAATTACAATATAAAAATGAGGAATGACAAGAAATAAACTCGGAATTGCAAGAAATCGAATTACGAGAAGTCGTGTCTGAATTGTGAGAAATCAGAATTCCAGGATAAATTCCAGAATTGTGAGACAAAAGTCTATATCTCACTCCTCTGACTTCATCTTCTGGCAGTTGCGAGACATAAAGTCAGAGTTGTGAGATGGTGGGAGTGGGGATTATTATAACAAGCTTCCATGGCTCAAAGGACTCTCTTTAATCCCGTCTGACAGATGGGATATTGTTGCACACTTTCTCTGAACACTCGGATCCGGACTCAGAGCTGCCTGTTATAATGAGTTATAATGAGTTATAATCTGTGGCGCTCATAATGTCAACAGATGACCGGAGCAGATGTGGTGTCAAACCGCTTCAGAAGCTCTGAGGACGGGGAGGATGATGGGGCTCTTCTCAATAAAACTCACTTTCATTATATATTGTGCTGTTGTTATTGTGATTAGCCAGAAATAAACTCAGAATAGGGAGAAATAAACTCGGAATAGGGAGAAATAAACCCGGAATAGGGAGAAATAATTGGGAATAGGAAGAAATAAACTCAGAATAGGGAGAAATAATTGGGAATAGGGAGAAATAAACCCAGAATAGGGAGAAATAAACCCAGAATAGGGAGAAATAAACTCAGAATAGGGAGAAATAAACTCAGAATAGGGAGAAATAAACTCGGAATAGGGAGAAATAAACTCGGAATAGGGAGAAATAATTGGGAATAGGGAGAAATAAACTCAGAATAGGGAGAAATAAACTCAGAATAGGGAGAAATAAACTCAGAATAGGGAGAAATAAACTCGGAATAGGGAGAAATAAACCCGGAACAGAGAGAAATAAACCCAGAATAGGGAGAAATAAACCCGGAATAGGGAGAAATATTTGGGAATAGGGAGAAATAAACCCGGAATAGGGAGAAATAAACCCAGAATAGGGAGAAATAAACCCGGAATAGGGAGAAATAAACCCAGAATAGGGAGAAATAAACCCAGAATAGGGAGAAATAAACCCAGAATAGGGAGAAATAATTGGGAATAGGGAGAAATAAACCCGGAATAGGGAGAAATAAACCCGGAATAGGGAGAAATAAACCCAGAATAGGGAGAAATAATTGGGAATAGGGAGAAATAAACCCGGAATAGGGAGAAATAAACTTGGAATAGGGAGAAATAATTGGGAATAGGGAGAAATAAACCCAGAATAGGGAGAAATAATTGGGAACTGAGATAAATAAACCCGGAATAGGGAGAAATAATTGGGAATACGGAGAAATAAACTTGGAATAGGGAGAAATAAACCTGGAATAGGGTGAAATAAACTTGGAATAGGGAGAAATAATTGGGAATTGAGATAAATAAACCCGGAATAGGGAGAAATAATTGGGAATTGAGATAAATAAACCCGGAATAGGGAGAAATAATTGGGAATACGGAGAAATAAACTTGGAATAGGGAGAAATAAACTTGGAATAGGGAGAAATAAACTCAGGAGATATAAACCCGGAATAAGGAGAAATAATTGGGAATAGGGAGAAATAAACTCGGAATAGGGAGAAATAAACTTGGAATAGGGAGAAATAAACCTGGAATAGGGAGAAATAAACTTGGAATAGGGAGAAATAATTGGGAATTGAGATAAATAAACCCGGAATAGGGAGAAATAATTGGGAATTGAGATAAATAAACCCGGAATAAGGAGAAATAATTGGGAATAGGGAGAAATAAACTTGGAATAGGGAGAAATAAACTTGGAATAGGGAGAAATAAACTTGGAATAGGGAGAAATAAACTCAGAATAGGGAGAAATAAACTTGGAATAGGGAGAAATAAACTTGGAATAGGGAGAAATAAACTTGGAATAGGGAGAAATAAACTTGGAATAGGGAGAAATAAACTCAGGAGATATAAACCCGGAATAGGGAGAAATAAATGGGAATAGGGAGAAATAAACTCGAAATAGGGAGAAATAAACTCGGAATAAGGAGATATAAACCCGGAATAGGGAGATATAAACCCAGAATAAGGAGAAATAATTGGGAATAGGAAGAAATAAACCCGGAATAGGGAGAAATAAACCCAGAATAGGGAGAAATAAACTCGGAATAGGGAGAAATAAACTCGGAATAGGGAGAAATAAACTCAGAATAGGGAGAAATAAACCCAGAATAGGGAGAAATAAACCCGGAATAGGGAGAAATAAACCCAGAATAGGGAGAAATAAACTCGGAATAGGGAGAAATAAACTCGGAATAGGGAGAAATAAACTCAGAATAGGGAGAAATAAACCCAGAATAGGGAGAAATAAACTCGGAATAGGGTGAAATAAACTCGGAATAGGGAGAAATAAACCCGGAATAGGGAGAAATAAACTCGGAATAGGGAGAAATAAACCCGGAATAGGGTGAAATAAACTCGGAATAGGGAGAAATAAACCCGGAATAGGGTGAAATAAACTCGGAATAGGGAGAAATAAACCCGGAATAGGGAGAAATAAACCCGGAATAGGGAGAAATAAACTCGGAATAGGGAGAAATAAACCCGGAATAGGGTGAAATAAACTCGGAATAGGGAGAAATAAACCCGGAATAGGGTGAAATAAACTCGGAATAGGGAGAAATAAACCCGGAATAGGGTGAAATAAACTCGGAATAGGGAGAAATAAACTCGGAATAGGGAGATATAAACCCAGAATAAGGAGAAATAATTGGGAATAGGAAGAAATAAACCCGGAATAGGGAGAAATAAACCCAGAATAGGGAGAAATAAACTCGGAATAGGGAGAAATAAACTCAGAATAGGGAGAAATAAACCCAGAATAGGGAGAAATAAACCCAGAATAGGGAGAAATAAACCCAGAATAGGGAGAAATAAACTCGGAATAGGGAGAAATAAACTCGGAATAGGGAGAAATAAACTCAGAATAGGGAGAAATAAACCCAGAATAGGGAGAAATAAACTCGGAATAGGGAGAAATAAACCCGGAATAGGGTGAAATAAACTCGGAATAGGGAGAAATAAACCCGGAATAGGGAGAAATAAACCCGGAATAGGGAGAAATAAACTCGGAATAGGGAGAAATAAACCCGGAATAGGGTGAAATAAACTCGGAATAGGGAGAAATAAACCCGGAATAGGGTGAAATAAACTCGGAATAGGGAGAAATAATTGGGAATAGGAAGAAATAAACCCGGAATAGGGAGAAATAAATCCGGAATAGGGTGAAATAAACCCGAATAGGGAGAAATAAACTCGGAATATGGATAAATAATTAGGAAGAGGGAGAAATAAACTCAGAATAGGGAGAAATAAACTCAGAATAGGAAGAAATAAATGGGAATAGGGAGAAATAAATGGGAATAGGAAGAAATAAACCCGGAATAGGGTGAAATAAACTCGGAATAGGGAGAAATAAACCCGGAATAGGGTGAAATAAACCCGGAATAGGGAGAAATAAACCCGGAATAGGGTGAAATAAACTCGGAATAGGGAGAAATAATTGGGAATAGGAAGAAATAAACCCGGAATAGGGTGAAATAAACCCGGAATAGGGTGAAATAAACCCGGAATAGGGAGAAATAAACTCGAAATAGGGAGAAATAAACTCAGAATAGGGAGAAATAAATGGGAATAAGGAGATATAAACCCAGAATAAGGAGAAATAATTGGGAATAGGAAGAAATAAACCCGGAATAGGGTGAAATAAACTCGGAATAGGGAGAAATAAACCCGGAATAGGGTGAAATAAACCCGGAATAGGGTGAAATAAACCCGGAATAGGGAGAAATAAACCCGGAATAGGGAGAAATAAATCCGGAATAGGGAGAAATAAACCCAGAATAGGGAGAAATAAACCCGGAATAGGAAGAAATAAACCCGGAATAGGGTGAAATAAACTCGGAATAGGGAGAAATAAACCCGGAATAGGGTGAAATAAACCCGGAATAGGGTGAAATAAACCCGGAATAGGGAGAAATAAACCCGGAATAGGGAGAAATAAATCCGGAATAGGGAGAAATAAACTCGGAATAGGGAGAAATAAACCCGGAATAGGGAGAAATAAATCCGGAATAGGGAGAAATAAACCCAGAATAGGGAGAAATAAACCCGGAATAGGGAGAAATAAATCCGGAATAGGGAGAAATAAACCCAGAATAGGGAGAAATAATTGGGAATAGGAAGAAATAAACCCGGAATAGGGTGAAATAAACTCGGAATAGGGAGAAATAAACCCGGAATAGGGTGAAATAAACCCGGAATAGGGTGAAATAAACCCGGAATAGGGAGAAATAAACCCGGAATAGGGAGAAATAAATCTGGAATAGGGAGAAATAAATCCGGAATAGGGTGAAATAACCTCGGAATATGGATAAATAATTGGGAAGAGGGAGAAATAAACTCTGAATAAGGAGAAATAAACTCGGAATAGAGAGAATAGTGGGATATTCTCTTCTCAATAAAACTGACATTCATAGTGTTGTTGTTGATCGTGACAGAGTTTAGGGAACAGATGCTCTTGTGTTTTAGGTCATCATGGGTTTCTTCATATATATATATATATATATATATATATATATATATATATATATATATATATATATATATATATATATATATATATATATATATATATTCTCATAAATGAGATCGCATACACTTTATGTGTTATATTATTTAATTCCCAGCCGTTGGTTTGATGATCTTTGAGGGTGATCTGCAATATCTGGCACTTAATCACTTCAAAGGAATTATTAGCCTATTAGTTAACTAGAAAACCTTGCTTTAAAATCTGAACGTATATATTTATACACTTTTCCACGTAATTATTTATTTGTCCCGTCTCCTGAACGCGCACTTTGATTTAGTGAAAGTGCGTGTGCGCGCGCGGAGCTCATCACCGGAAGTTGCGCGCGAGGATTCTCAGAGCGGTAAAATAACGGCAGGACGGATTTTCTGTGGGATAAACGCACGGGCGTCGCTGCTAAAGCGGTAAATATCGTTATTATATTGATGATGTCCGCGGCTGACCGGCCTGAGGGACGGAAGGTCGCAGTGGCGGGTTAATCTGTGGATGTTTGGCGCCGTTAGCTCGACGGGCTAACCGCTACTGAGGAGAAATCAGCTGTTATATAAACACACACACACATACATACATATTACTATAATAACACACACACACATATATATACAGTATATATACTAACATACAACTCATGTGTTTTTATAGTATGTATAGCATACGCACTAACATAAAAATCATGTCGTACTTCAAAACCTGACTGACTTTCTCCTCAGAGACACAAAAGAAGAGATTCTGTCATTCTGTTCATCATCACATCTTTAAGTTTAATAACAATAGTAATAATAATAGTAATAATCACGTTGACTGGATTTAAGATGGGTCAGCAGCGTAAACAAAAACATGTTTTAAAGGGCTAGCCTGACTATGTTCATTTTTGCTAAATTCTTTATACATATTAAGACAAAATTATCAAGAACCTTCACACACACACACACACACACACACACACACACACACACATATATATATATACATATACATATACATTAAGATGATTGATTAAAATAAGAACGCCAGATATTGTTGGAAATTGTAGGGTTTAAACGTTTGTTTATTTATCTTTTCTTTATTATTTAGATTAATATTATTAATATTAAATATATGGATATGTTTGTGTGTATGCATTTTATTACATATGTATGTGTGTGTGTGTGTGTGTGTATACATATTTACAGGTGACCAATCAATCAAAAAGGTGAAATATTAAGATTTTTAAACATGATCCTTCAGAAACTTGTATTTAAAGTTGTACATTTATGTTGTTATATGCAAGTTTCTATTGTTTTTTTATTTTTTTATTTTATCTTTATTTCGAACATGAGAAAAGAAAAAAATAAAATACTATAATGTTCAAACATTTTAAAAGAAAAAAGTAAAGAAGAAAAATAAATTTAAAAAGAAAACAGCAAAGTATCTTACTTTCGTGTATAAACATGCTTCTATCTCATGTGCGAAAAGGAGTAGGAAGAAGTAAAATGTATGTACTCCTACCCCTTTAATTCTTGCTTTCCTTTAAATAACATACATATGCCTACACCTACGCATATACATATACACATCTACATATATAAACATACACATATATACATATTACATACACACATAATTATACCCCTATATCCACATAACATACCTACACATATACAAACATATTGTGTTGTATAATAGTGATAGATATAAAAAGAGATAGATTACTCTTTTCATTCAATTTTAAGTTTTTGCGCAACTGACTTTTGCGAGACAACTTGTAAAACTGGTACAAGGAGTTTGGCAACTTAAAGGTGTTTTCATGCACGTACTTGATCCCTAATGTTTGAGAAACACACACTCCAGGCTCAAGTGTGTGCAGGGTTTCCGCTGGGTCTTAAAAAGTCTAGAATTTCAAAATCAAAATTTTAGGCCTTACAAAGTCTTAAATTCATGGAATTATTCTGTTCTAGGTCTTAAATAATTTTAAACAGGTCTTAATTTTCCTACATCTCTAATGCTCATTGAAATCCTGCAGCACTTTAGAATGTGTTGTTTTTTAATTCCGTGGTGTTGTAGTTCTTTCTTTCGCTAGTCCAAATATAATTCGCTGTATTACGACTATAAATGAGACCAATATGTAACTTATATTGCAGCTAATCAGCTTTCGTGTTATTATTGAGTTATCGAGTCTCTTTCGGATTGTACCACAAACACATAAAATAGATTTTATTCTTCAGCTAATAGTCTTCCAGGTTTTCGCATTTCCGCGATTACTAAATACAATGAAAAATCAACAATGCATTTTTTGAGATCCTGCATAATTTGTCATTTCACCGCAAAATAATGACAAGATACCAAAATAAGCAAGATTTATGCATTTGGTTTGTTCTATTGTCATGTGTGACTATTGTGCATCTAATATAATACACAGTAAATGTATCCTAATTATGCAAATTTCTGGAAATTACCACCATAAATTCAGTAATTTTGATCTCAAAAATCACATAAATATATTATTAAAATATAAATATTGTGAAATCCTGGTGAGATTGAGCTAGGGATGCCAAAATACTCAATATAATATTGAACCGTTCAGTACGGCATTCACGGTTCAATACGCGCCTGTGAATTGCGGTTTTTTTTTTTCCGGTTTTGCATTTAATTAATTATTTTTCTACAAATTCTATAATTTGCCTCCATCCCAGTACTGAACAACGCAACATACATTCACATCACAGGTTAGTGGTAGAGTTATACTCATGGAACACTAGAGTTATTCACAATCACGAAAGTTAATTATTTGCATGCGTTTTACCGTTTAAACATGCGCTTTTCCGAGCGCGCGCACTAAACGCCTGTCAAACACGTGATTACTGAACTAAGTAGTCGTCTTACTGCGCTAATACTGTCAAATACACACAAGGTTAACATAAACACAGTCGGTTATGTCTAAAGTGAAAGTAAAATCGTGTGTGTCTGTATATTAGATGAGCGCAGGTCTTTAATTGACAGCGGCGCAGCCTATAGTGAACACGCGATCCTTAAAGGGGACAGTTCACCTCTAAAATGATGCCATTATTTACTCACTCTAATATTGTTCCAAACCTGTATTCATTTCTCGATGACAGAATTTTCATTTTTGAGTGAACTGTCCCTTTAATGTTAATACAACAACAAAAGACAAAGAGAAAATCACTCACTGCTCTTGACTGAAAAACTAATACAGTAGCTTTAATAAGAATCAGTGTATATTTTGTAGTGAAGTCTATGTGGTGTTTTTTTTTTACATTTATTCATTAAATTTCATACTTAAATGCTGCTGTACAGCTCTGAGCTGCCACTGTAAATCTTTATATATATTTATATATTATACAATACACTAGGAATGTGTACAAAGGTTTTTTTTTTTTAAGTAAAGTTTTAAGTTTAAGTACGGTTTTTAAATTATTTTAAGTAAAATAAAGAAATAAAAAAAGTATTTTTTTCTCCTTAACCTCTTGCTGTTCCTGTCGCTTAAAATAGAATAGCAAAAAACCGACAAGCCATCAGAACCGAACTGAGAGCCGTGGTTAAAAACCGAGGTATGTATTGAACCGTGGACTAACTGTATTGTTGCATCCCTAGATTGAGCTATGGGGAAGTGCAAGTTTTTCGATAAGAGTTTATCGATTTGTTCAATTTGAATAAATTAATTTACTTTGCAAGTAATTTCGTGACTGTATTTCCTTTAAATAGGTCTTAAATTGAATTAATAATTGTCTTAAAAAGTCTTAAATTTGACTTGGTGAACCCTGCAGAAACCCTGGTGTGTGTGTGTGTGTAGATGCCTCACTCTCGGCGGTACCCCGTCGTCCGAGCGCAGCCGCAGCCGGGATCATCACGTTCGGTACGGAAGGCACCGGCGAAGGCGCCGCACGCGCAGGCCGCTCCACATCGTCCGGGAGCCAGCCGGGAGCGCAGCCGGAGACGCCACCGGGAGAGGCGCCGCAGGGACGGGAGTTACTCACGCAGGTACGGCTCCCTCAGCCGAGCTCTTCAGGGCTCCACATTAGGGATGTGACGGTGAGGAAATTTCCCCACCGGTTCATTGATGTGTGACAACACCGGTAATACCGGTATCACCGGCGGAGGCTTTTAAATCACTAATTCTATCTAACCGAAAGTAACATGCACACGACCGCTCTGAACTGAAAACGCGCCAGTGCGCGCACACCGTGAATGACAGCTCGTCTGTAAATGCGCGCTCTGTGAGGCCATGGGTGCATCTCAATCAGTTCTCTAGTTCAGTAGTAAGGGCACTGATCAAGCATTGATCAGTCCTATGATTGAGATGCACGCCATGAATGAATAACAGTTCGTCCGTAAAGCCTTGTTTATACTCGGTGCGCGCGGGCAAAAATAAATGCGCGCAGTCAGCGTAGCGCGGAGGCTCGCACTGCGGAGCCAGGCGAAAGTAAACAATGCACGCTCTGTGCGGCCGTGCACATTTTACTTTCGGTTTTGAATAAGCGCCAATTCGGACTATGCAATGGCGGACGTAACTTTTAATAACTCTGCTAACAGCGCTTATTACATATACAGGGAGTGCAGAATTATTAGGCACGTTGATTTTCTGATCATATTTTTTTTTCCAGGCACATTTGACCAATTCCAAACCACAGTAATCCTAATAACTACTATTGATTTAGTATTTAATAATGTATAAGTGATATATAATTGTTCATGAAGGCTGGAAATGAAAATCACCTTATATTCAGGTGTGCAGAATTATTAGGCATGTTTTCTTTTACAGATAAATTGAGCCAAAAAAGAGATTTAACTCAGACTGAAAAGTCAAAAAGTATTAAATGCCCATGAGAAGGATGCAATACTTAATGCAATACTAGACATTGCAGTTAAGGCATGACCATTGGACAGTGAAATGCTCGTTGGGTCAGCAGGTTTTTTTATAGGCTTTATGGACAGATAGGTTGAGAGTGACTCTTGAAGGACCAGCACCACATCCTCTAGCTCCACTGTTTGAAGAATTCATCTTCCAGAATCTGGCAGTACGTTTTGGGAGTTCATTTTAGTCCATCTGAGTCGTGCAA
>JARQWZ010006629.1:32500-49983 GCA_033150135.1 Gobio occitaniae | reverse complement strand
GTGGTTTCTGAAGTTCTGCAAGTGTGTGTGTGTGTGTGTTTGTTCCCGGTCATGAGTGGAAACCGCAGGCGGTGAGTGTGTGTGTTTGTTCCTGGTCAGGCGGTGAGTGAAACTGCATCAAATGTGTGTGTTGTGTTGGCAATCGGCGTGCAAGTGCATATAATGTGAACAACACCATCGTATAGTGTGTGTGTGAGTGTGTGTCTCTGTGTGTGTGTCTCTGTGTGTGTGAGTGTCTGTGAGTCTGTGTGTGTGTGTCTCTCTGTGTGTGTGAGTGTGTGTCTCTGTGTGTGTGTGTGTGTGTGTGTGAGTGTCTGTGTGTCTCTGTGTGTGTGAGTGTCTGTGAGTCTGTGTGTGTGTGTGTGTGTGTCTCTCTGTGTGTGTGAGTGTCTGTGAGTCTGTGTCTCTCTCTTTGTGTGTGAGTTTGTGTCTCTGTGTGTGTGTGTGAGAGTGTCTGTGTGTGTGTGTGTGTGTGTGTGTGTCTGTGTGTGTGTGTCTCTCTCTGTGTGTGTGTGTGTGTGTGTCCTCCACGAGCTGGGCTGTGTTCAGAAAGAATCGGTTCAGTGTTTCTGTCTTTTATAAATATGATAAACTAAAGACTCTTGGGAGATATGAAGGATCAACACTACTCTAGAGATACTCAAGATCAACACCAGGCTGTGTTTGCGTGCACGAGTGTGTGTGTGTGTGCGCAAGTGTGTGTCTCTCTCTGTGTGTGTGTGGGTGTGTGTGTGCGAGTGTGTGTGTCTCTCTCTCTGTGTGTGTGTGTGTGTGTGTGTGTGTGTTATGACCCTTTAATAGACTGTATCATTCTTCAATCATGATGTGAACGTTACGTGTGAGCGTTTGAATAATTCCATGATGTTTTGAGAACATTATTAAAGCGTTACAGGAGAACGTTCTGGGAATGTTCCTGTCGAACAGATTCGGCTGATCTGGAGTTAAGCGAACGGCAGATTCTCCTCTGACAGGACTTTATCGTGGATTAGCGGCGCGTCTCAGTTCACATAATCTCAGTGATTTGTTTGCGTATGTTTTGTTCTTCTTGTTGGCTTTGAGATGGAGCTTTTTCCTGCCGTCCGCGGAGCGTGTAAACACACACACACACACACACACACACACTCTCTCTCTCTCTCTCTCTCTCTCTCTCTCTCTCTCTCTCTCTCTCTCTCTCTCTCTCTCTCTCTGTTTGCATTCACGAACAAATCGCAGCCATGTGGCGTCGCGCCGCCGCTCGCACACCCTTGACCACAGCCGGTGACCGGGAGCTCTGACCGGCTCTCCGAGGACCGGCGGCCGCGCTTCCGTCCCGCGGATCTGTTACACATGTGCCTCCCATGAGCCCTTTCATCACAGACGTCTCCTGTTTGTGCCTCACAATCATCTGTTCTTCGTCAAAGCGGCAGCTGTTTATTCCTCCTGATTTCTCTCCTAAATAAGCTGTGGCTTTCCCTCTCGTTCAGGAGCTCCCGCGCCTCGGCTTGAGGAGAGAAACGGCGGCGTCAGCGAACAGCCGGTCGTCCATCTTGTGCTGTTCAGGCCCGCGCTCGGCTAATTTAAGGGTTGCAGCAACAGCTCCAGATATACGGCAACATCTGACCTACATATGAGCACCTGTCTCTGATCTCCCACCGTCTGCGTGTGTGTACACGAGCTCTCTCTCTCTCTCTCTCTCTCACACACACACACACACACACACACACACAATGGCTGCATTCATGGACTCGAGGAGGGTTTGGACAAGCGCGGCTCTTGTTGGTAAATGGACACAGTGGATGTTGTGCTGCAGAGTTCACGTCATGTCACTGAGTTTGCTCTTTTACAGCCACACAAGGATGGCTTTAATTAGTGGACTTGATGCTATATTACAGCAGCACAAGCGGTGAACACTAGAACAACGGGGGAACGTTTGCAAACCACAGATTCTCAATAGAAACTGACTGGTTGACAATTGTTTCGATAAAAACAAGATTAAAAAAAATGCTGCATAGCCTACACTCTAAAAAAAAGGTTCTATATGACCCCAAAAATGGTTCTTCGTCGTAATCATAGAGGAACCACTTCTGGTGCTATATAGAACCATATCTTAACATGTTCTGTATATGGTAGCGGTGCCATATAGCACCATAGTTAGCGGTGCTATATAGCACCTTAGTCAAAGAACCGGTGAAGATTGGTGCTATATAGCACTTAAGATTGGTGCTATATAGCACTTAAAAAGGTTCCCCTACACTCTAAAAAAAAGGTTCTATATGGCACCAAAAATGGTTCTTGGCTCATAATCATAGGGGAACCTTTTTTTAGTGCTATATAGCACCAATTTTGGTGCTTCAGTGGTTCTTCAGTGGTGCTATATAGCACCTTAGTCAAAGAACCGCTGAAGAACCACTGAAGCACCAAAATTGGTGCTATATAGCACGTAAAAAGGTTCCCCTACACTCTAAAAAAAAGGCTCGTAATCATAGAGGAACCTTTTTTAGTGTTATATAGCACCAATTTTGGTGCTTCAGTGGTTCTTCAGAGGTGCTATATAGGACCTCAGTCAAAGAACCGGTGAAGAACCACTGAAGCACCAAAATTGGTGCTATATAGCACTTAAAAAGGTTCCCCTACACTCTAAAAAAAAAAAGGTTCTATATGGCACCAAAAATGGTTCTTGGCTCATAATCATAGGGGAACCTTTTTTAGTGCTATATAGCACCAATTTTGTTGCTTCAGTGGTTCTTCAGAGGTGCTATATAGGACCTTAGTCAAAGAACCGCTGAAGAACCACTGAAGCACCAAAATTGGTGCTATATAGCACGTAAAAAGGTTCCCCTACACTCTAAAAAAAAAAGGCTCGTAATCATAGAGGAACCTTTTTTAGTGTTATATAGCACCAATTTTGGTGCTTCAGTGGTTCTTCAGAGGTGCTATATAGGACCTTAGTCAAAGAACCCGCTGACGAACCACTGAACCACCAAAATTGGTGCTATATAGCACGTAAAAAGGTTCCCCTACACTCTAAAAAAAAGGCTCGTAATCATAGAGGAACCTTTTTTAGTGTTATATAGCACCAATTTTGGTGCTTCAGTGGTTCTTCAGAGGTGCTATATAGGACCTCAGTCAAAGAACCGCTGAAGAACCACTGAAGCACCAAAATTGGTGCTATATAGCACGGTAAAAAGGTTCCCCTACACTCTAAAAAAAAAGGCTCGTAATCATAGAGGAACCTTTTTTAGTGTTATATAGCACCAATTTTGGTGCTTCAGTGGTTCTTCAGAGGTGCTATATAGGACCTTAGTCAAAGAACCGCTGACGAACCACTGAACCACCAAAATTGGTGCTATATAGCACGTAAAAAGGTTCCCCTACACTCTAAAAAAAAGGCTCGTAATCATAGAGGAACCTTTTTTAGTGTTATATAGCACCAATTTTGGTGCTTCAGTGGTTCTTCAGAGGTGCTATATAGGACCTCAGTCAAAGAACCGGTGAAGAACCACTGAAGCACCAAAATTGGTGCTATATAGCACTTAAAAAGGTTCCCCTACACTCTAAAAAAAAAAGGTTCTATATGGCACCAAAAATGGTTCTTGGCTCATAATCATAGGGGAACCTTTTTTAGTGCTATATAGCACCAATTTTGTTGCTTCAGTGGTTCTTCAGAGGTGCTATATAGGACCTTAGTCAAAGAACCGCTGAAGAACCACTGAAGCACCAAAATTGGTGCTATATAGCACGTAAAAAGGTTCCCCTACACTCTAAAAAAAAAAGGTTCTATATGGCACCAAAAATGGTTCTTGGCTCATAATCATAGGGGAACCTTTTTTTAGTGCTATATAGCACCAATTTTGTTGCTTCAGTGGTTCTTCAGAGGTGCTATATAGGACCTTAGTCAAAGAACCGCTGAAGAACCACTGAAGCACCAAAATTGGTGCTATATAGCACGTAAAAAGGTTCCCCTACACTCTAAAAAAAAGGCTCGTAATCATAGAGGAACCTTTTTTAGTGTTATATAGCACCAATTTTGGTGCTTCAGTGGTTCTTCAGAGGTGCTATATAGCACCTTAGTCAAAGAACCGGTGAAGAACCTCTGAAGCACCAAAATTGGTGCTATATAGCACTAAAAAAGGTTCCCCTATGATTACGAGCCAAGAACCATTTTTGGTGTCATATAGAACCTTTGTTTTTAGAGTGGTAAACCTGAAACCGCCAGCAGGTCACATTTTACTAAATCTATTTTATCGTGTATTCCTGAAAAAAATATTTCTGCTCAGTTTATTGCTGTTTTTCTCTTATTAAAATGATAAATTATATAACTAAACACATGAATAATTAATTTGTGGTTGCGTCATGCATCCCATGCAGTGCTGTGAATTATTACTGCTCTTCTTATTTTAGTCATTTAAATAACATTGGCTATCTTAATATGTGATTAATGACATTTTATTATAATATTGCACCACCCAAGTATGTATTTATTTCCTTCTGGTTCTCGTTGTCATTGCAGGCTGGTTTAGCCTCAGTGATTTGTGTCGCTGCTTAAAATAGCACAAAACCACAGGAGAAAAACACGGTTGATGACTAGAATAATAATTTCATGACTTTTTTAGCCGTATCAAACAGTAATCATGTGCATGGGTAAATTTGACCCGCTGGCGGTTCTAGAGTTTAACCCTTCTCTCCGGCCTTCATCTGGGATTTACACTCAGGGTCTTTGGGGTCTTCACTGACCCCAGGCAACAACATGTCATTTTGTAACAAAATAGTTTTTTTTTTAACAAATGTAATTTTACTCTGTTTATTAATGTTTTTACTCAACATTTGTGCAGTTTTTGGAGTACTTATAATCATTTTTAAATTTATATAAATAAATTAAAATCATTTTTTTAATGGATTTTCACACAAAATCAGTTTTTTAAATGTAAAAATCACTTTATAAAAGACCCAGATTTCTAACTTTCATTCGTGGGGATAACATGACATGGTTTAGTGTAAGATTTATGCCCATCTTTCGGAAAATACAGTTTAAAATAAATAAAAAATAAAGACTTTTACCAGTAAATGTTCTATTTGACTCTTTCCACAAGTATTTTTCAGTTGGATTCATATCTAAATGTTATGAAATCACATTTATAACAATTAAAATGAATTAATTTTGTCAAAGTTTAGCATTTTTTTGTACTGAATTTTTTTTTTCTTCAATGATGTTACATTACGATTACAATCAAACCTGAACAAGAGAAAAGTCTTTAGAGTTGATAATTTATTTCAAACATCTGATTTTCTTATAATTCTACACATTTAATCTACACTTCAGTTACTAACTGTGACAGAACAACAATGAACAGAAATTTTATTTTCAGTTATATTACATATTGAGAAAAAATACACAACATGAACATCAAAATGCAATGAACTGAACAGCAATAACAAATGTGTGTGTGTGTGTGTGTGTGAGTGTGAGCATGATGATTCTGCATTGTGGATGTTTTATGCATTGTTGGATGTATGCGTGTTCAGTGTTGTTTCTGTTTTTGAGGATGAATTTTGTTCATTTTCTAAACCCAGAAGACCCTGAGTGAGACTTTTTTTTTTGTCACACAAACATTAAAACAGAAATCAATCCAATAATTTTTTTAATTTGTAGATCTAGAGAGTGTTGACCCATTTGGACAAAGGGAATTTATTTGTATTAACTTAAGCAAACGTCCTTTGGGGTCAGAAAAGGCCCTGAAGAGCGGAGAAGGGTTTTAAAGGAACACGCCACTATTTGTGAAAACAGGCACATTCTCCGACTCCTCTAGAGTTGAACAGTGGAGTTTGACCGTTTGGGAATCCATGCAGCCGATCTCCGGGTCTGGAGCTAGCAGTTTTAGATCATTGCATCTGATTAGACCGTTTGCATCTCTCTTGATATGATATTCCGCAGCGGCTGAAAATAGTCCCAGCGAATCCACCAGTAAAGCAGTGAAGGGGAAACTCCTGGAGCAGGAGGAGAGCTGATTCCTGATGGAGTGTGTGAAGTGAGGAGGATCTACAGCGATCCAGATCTTGCTCAGTGTCTTCGCTCCAGTCGTTTATCTGGTCGACTCTACGCTTTTCATATGCTAATTGCTCTGGTCCTTTTTTTCCCAGGTTACTGTAATGAAAAGAGCCGTTCATCGTCCGGGCTTCCGTATGGAATGTGACAGTGTGTCAAATAAACTGGGCTTAATTGAGGCTCGTCTAACGAGCGGAGCGCCGGCTGTTCGCTTCACTGCCTCCGCCGGCTAATGTGGAAGCCGTTGTTTAATGGTTAAACAGTTAACAAGAGCTTGATTCATGTGGGACTTTATTCTGTAATGCTGGGCATGTCAGGAGCAATCGCTGGAGGAATCCACAGAGACGGAGCTAAAGCTGACACGAAACTGAATCCGCTGGTTTCTGTACTTCTATACTTTTATGTGGTGTGTGTGTGTGTGTGTGCCACCTTTATTTATATAGCAATGCAGATTGTATCAAAGCATCTTTACAGAGATTGTTTTGGCAGATCTAACAATCATAAATCAGAACTTTTAATGCGTTCTCTGCAGGGATGAGTTGGTCAGGTCTAGTGCAGGTCCAGCATCTGATCCGGATCAGAACCTCGGGATAAACAGAGACTAGCATTAGCGTAGATGCCGTTCTTCTGATGATGTCACGAGTACATCAGGTGTTATGGGAAGTGTTCCCGGATCCGGCTGACCCAGTTAATGCAGCCGAACAATCATTAACTGATAATGTTCTGTGTGTATGCCATAGTACACTCATGCCATTTGGACAGAGGGAATTTAATATGTTAAAGGGATAGTTCAGCCAAAAATGAACATTAGCCCATGATTTCCTCTCCCTCAGCTCATCTGAGGTGTGTGTGACATTCTTCTCTCAGACGAATAAAATCTGAGTTATAAAATGTTCAGGCTAATCCAAGCTTTATAACTGCAGTAATAGTTGCTCTGTTTTTGAAGTCCATAAAAAGTGCATCTGTCCGTCATATAACTGCTCCAGCGGCTCTGGGGTGTTAATAAAGGCCTTCTGAAGCGAATCGACGTGTTTGTGTAAGAAAAATATCTAAAGTATTTCATTTTTTTCTATGGCTCTGCATCAGCCGCTCCATCACTTCAGGCAAATAAGGTCAAAATACCGACGCGATCATAGATATATACATAGATTCCTCATTAGTGCCTGCGCGGATCAGTCGAATGAGGCATCTACGTATATATATCTATGATCGCGCCGGTATTTTGACCTTATTCGCCGGAAGTTATGGCACTGGGAATACTAGATGACATTTGTCTGATAAGAGGTAAAAAAATAACACAAATACTGTTGGCTTTCTCGCAGAAGCCGATGGTTTCGTGTCTTAAGACATCAATGTGTCGCCACGTTTAATAAGGATTCATTTGTGTGTTTTACTCTCATTGCTCTCATACTCTAAAATGTCCCCATTGACATCATTATACGACTATCACACTGTTAAACATCTTCATTTGTGTTCTACTGAAGAAACAAACACACCTACATCTCTGATGCCCTGGGGGTCAGCAGATCAACATCAACATTGAGTTTTTGGGTGAACTATCCCTTTAAGCCGTATCGAATCAGTGAGTCGATTCATGATTCGGATCGCGTGTCAAACTGCTGAAATCACGTGACTTTGGCGATCCAAACTGCTGATTCGATATGTATATTTATATTTTCAGTTTGTTTCAGTGATTCGGTTTTAGCCATTTTAGCGCTTAAACTTTTTATTCCTAATTTTCCTGTGTTTTTTAGATTGTCATCAAATATTTATATTTCAAACAAAACATTTTTTTTTATATTTGTAGTTTAATTTTCTAATATTCATGTTTTTTAGGGTTAATATTTTCACTGACTATTTCTATTTTAGTCTTATTTCAATAAATTAAAAATTAATTATATTTATAGTTTAATTTTCTAATATTAATATTTTCAGGTTAATATTTTCACTGACTATTTATATTTCATTTCAGCCTTTTTTCAATAAAGGAACAATTATATTTATAGTTTCATCTTCTAATATTAATATTTTTTAGGTTAAGTTTTTCAATAATTGTTAACATTTTATTTTCAGCCTTATTTTAATAAACAAAATAGATCTGTAATGGTTACATTTTCTAATATTCATGTTTTTAGGGTTAATATTTTCATTAACTATTTATTTTTAATATTTATTTTATTTCAGCCTCATTTCAATAAATGAAAGCAATTTTAATATTTGTTGTTTCATTATTTGTTATTTTAAAAGTTTCATTATTTAATATTTGTAGCTTGTAGTTTCAATATTTATTTTTTTAAGTTATGTTTTTTTTATTGACTATTATATAATTTCAGCCTCATTTTCAATAAACACTTTTTTTTTTTACGCTCTTAAGCTCTGGGACCATTTTTGGGATTTCCTCCTGGATTTTTCCGTCTCAAACTGAAAAGCTTCTCATACACACACACACACACACACACACACACAGTGTCTCTAAACACACAACACTGGTGTCATTTTACAAGAAACTCTGAAGTTTCATAAAGCACTGCTAAACGTGATAAGCATGTGAGGATATGTTGTCTGAGCTGTAATAAACCCCCCAAAAAGAGGCGCTTTTTGATTGTTTGGTTATGAATTGATTGTTGAAAGTGTGTAACTCTGGCCCTGTGAGCTCTAGCACCCTGCAGACAGTCTGGGCTGTAAACACTAGATTACAGAAAACACTAGAGAAAGAGTTTAGTGTGCAAGATTTATACTTCAAATGGATCTGAAGGGAGGAATATTACCCCCCCAATGCAATTCCACTAATGCCAACATTACTTCCAGAAGAGTGTGTGAGTTAGTGTGTGTGTAGACTAAACATTTGACCCCGAGGCCACAGGAAGTTTCTGTCTGGTCTCTGGTCTTCAGACTCAGTGATAATCAAGCGAGGCCTTGAGAAACCCGCTTCCTCTTGTTTGGGTTTGGCTCTTGAGAAGAAGACTCTCTGACAGGCTGTAGATGCGATTATTCAGAGGCTTCATTAAAGCCAGCGCAGGAACATACATCCGTCTAACGGAGGGAATAGTCTCATGTCCGCGCCGTGTCTCCCAGCAACACGCATTCTCACATATGCTAGTGTAGGTCAAAGGTCACAAGGACAGAGGTTATGAGGAACTGTATTTCATTACACTACGGGGGCATTGATTCATTTGATTTAATTTAATTTGCTACATTTATATAGCGCTTTTCTAGGCACTCGAAGCACTTTACATAGACGGGGGGGATCTCCTCATCCACCACTGATGATGCGACGGCAGCCATTTTGTGCCAGAACGCCCACCACACACACACCAGCTGATAGTGGAGAGGAGACAGTGATGAAGCCAATCATATATGAGGATGATTAGGAGGCCATGATGGACAGGGGCCAATGGGCAAATTTGGCCAGAATGCCGGGGTTACACACCTACTCTTTATCGAAGGACATCCTGTTTTTTTTTTAATGACCACAGAGAGTCAGGACCTCGGTTTAACGTCTCATCCATTACAGTATAGTGTCCCCATCATCACAACACTGGGGTGTTAGGACCCTCACTGACCACAGGGTGAGCGCCCCCTGCTGGCCACACGTATGTGGCGTTCACACCGGACGCGATTCGCGCGAAGGTGGACGCGTGGACATTTTGAGTTTACTCGCGGGAATCGCGCGTGACATTCACTGCACAACAGACGTGATTCTCCTCATGGGCGGGGCTTCTGCCAGCGGCTCGTCTCGTTGAGAAATGGCTGACATGTCTTTTTTTTTGTTAAAATGTACTGTTAATGTGTGATAATGTAGTAGTTTAAAGCTCAAATGTGTGGTTTATTTATATAAAGAGTGCCTATTTGAACATGTGATCTGGTGTTTTCGGAGTTGTGAGCTCCAGTGGATCAGCGGCGCTCATTAACCCGGTGAGATCAGCCTTTCCTCAGTCAGTCCTTCTGCCGCTGGCTCTGATGTCTCTGTGGCGGCTCCAGATATAATTCGTCTTGTAACGGCCGATCTTTGCTCTCATGGATCTATAATTTGTTCCCTGGCAAATCGTTTAGGCTGAGGGCAAAGAGAAGTTTCATTACTTTATATTTTTAGGCTATAACTGTACGTTGCAGTTGTAACGTTAGCCGACTAGCACTGACTTTGAATGTTTGACTGAATTGTTTGCTTTATTTCATGTGTAGCTTATTATACCTTTTACTTATACTTTTGTATTATTGATCAAACATAAACTTGCATTTAACAAAAAGAGACTGTGTTGTGTTTCACGTCATTTAATGTTATCACAGTGATAATCATATTGTCTGAACCAGATATTAATATACAGATTTTCTCCTCATTGTTGTCACTACTAGAGCAAGCTCCTGATTGGTTAACGGGGCGCGAAATATCCGGCAAAGTTCAGATTTTTCAACTTGAGCGATTCGCGCGATTCCCGCAATTCACGCGTTCAAAACGCTCAATTTGCGTCCTTCGCGCCGCCTCATTCGCGCGAATTGCGCCGCAGAATGCCATTTCGCATCTCTGCATTGACTTAACATGTTAATCACTCGCGCGAATCGTGCGAATCGCGTCCGGTGTGAACGCAACATAACACCTCTATCAGCAGAAGCCTAGTTTTCCCATGAACCTCCCATCCTGTGGGAAACCAGTCCTGGGCTACAGGGGATATGGCTGCTGGTACATTGAGCGGGACAAGTCCCATTTTAAGTCCCCCATTAATTGGAAATGGCCAAATTGGCTCGGTTTGCTAACAGACGGTTTACAGCGCTCGACGATTAGGGCCAATCAGATTAAAAGAAGGCGGGGCTTAATGCTCACAGAAGACGAGTGTGATTTCCAACGCAACACTTTTTTAGTTTTTACAGTGAACGAGTGCATGATAAGATATAACTAGCTGAACATTTCATATTTGACGACTGTTTTATTTTGGATTGAATAGACGTGTTTTGTAAACGGCGATGATGGGTTTTGTGGGCGGAGCCTACCTGTTCTGCAGGAGCACTCTATGGAAGCCACGTCTTAAAACAATAAAAAGGTCATTTCGTAGTTTATGTCCTACAATTTTTTCCTCTTATTCCGTGGATTTTTCTCCACTGTGTTTCTGCAACCGCAGCGTCACATGACCTAACCGTGACATCGAACATTACGCTCTAAAAAATGCTGGGTTAAAAACAACCCAAGTTGGGTTGAAAATGGACTAACCCAGCAATTGGGTTGTTAAATGTTGCAAACATTTAACCCAACCGCTGGGTTAAAACGACCCAATTGCTGGGTTAGTCCATTTTCAACCCAACTTGGGTTGTTTTTAACCCAGCATTTTTTAGAGTGTTATATATGCTAACATTCAATGATCATTCATAACTGAATGTGACCTCATTTTTGGCATATTAGACACACAAACAAGAGTAAATGTGTGCATTTTTTTTTTTAAATAAAATATTATTTGCAAAGAGTTTGAATGGATTACTTCGCAACCATACGTGACCCTGCACCACAAAACCAGTCATACGGGTCAATAATCTTCAAAAATCTGTAATCTGAGGGTGCAAAAACATCTAAATATTGAGAAAATCTCCTTTAAAGTTGTCCAAATGAAGTCCTTAGCAATGCATATTACTACTAATAATACATTTATGATATATTTATGGTAGGAAATGTACAACATGATCTTGATATCCTGATGATTTTTGACATAAAGGAAAACTGTATAATTTTGACCCACTCAATGATTGGCTGTTGGCACAGATACACCCGTGAGATCATGACTTGAGCTCCAGGGCACATTCATAGACCAGGAACTTCTCGTTCTTGTGTCTTTATTCCCTTAAATCCCCTTTAGTCCTTTAATTATTTAATGTCTTTAAATAAAAAAAGACCTTTGGTCCCCCCGATGTTCAAGATATGGTTATAACACAGATCGCTTCAGTAATAAACAGAATCAATTATGATGATGTAGCATCTCTACAGAAGACAGATGAGGGGTTATTGAGCTCAGGACTGAAGGTGTGTGTTGTCTCTGAGGTGTGTGTTGTCTCTCAGGACTGAAGGTGTGTGTTGTCTCTCAGGACTGAAGGTGTGTGTTGTCTCTCAGGACTGAAGGTGTGTGTTGTCTCTCAGGACTGAAGGTGTGTGTTGTCTCTCAGTGAAGGTGTGTGTTGTCTCTGAGGTGTGTGTTGTCTCTCAGGACTGAAGGTGTGTGTTGTCTCTGAGGTGTGTGTTGTCTCTCAGGACTGAAGGTGTGTGTTGTCTCTGAGGTGTGTGTTGTCTCTCAGGACTGAAGGTGTGTGTTGTCTCTGAGGTGTGTGTTGTCTCTCAGGACTGAAGGTGTGTGTTGTCTCTCAGTGAAGGTGTGTGTTGTCTCTGAGGTGTGTGTTGTCTCTCAGGACTGAAGGTGTGTGTTGTCTCTCTCAGGTGTGTTTTGTCTCTCAGGTGTGTGTTGTCTCTCAGTGAAGGTGTGTGTTGTCTCTCAGTGAAGGTGTGTGTTGTCTCTCTCAGGTGTGTTTTGTCTCTCAGGTGTGTGTTGTCTCTCAGTGAAGGTGTGTGTTGTCTCTCAGGACTGAAGGTGTGTGTTGTCTCTCAGTGAAGGTGTGTGTTGTCTCTCAGGACTGAAGGTGTGTGTTGTCTCTCAGTGAAGGTGTGTGTTGTCTCTCTCAGGTGTGTGTTGTCTCTCAGTGAAGGTGTGTGTTGTCTCTCAGGACTGAAGGTGTGTGTTGTCTCTCAGGTGTGTGTTGTCTCTCAGGTGTGTGTTGTCTCTCAGTGAAGTTGTGTGTTGTCTCTCAGTGAAGGTGTGTGTTGTCTCTCAGTGAAGGTGTGTGTTGTCTCTCTCAGGTGTGTGTTGTCTCTCTCAGGTGTGTTTTGTCTCTCAGGTGTGTGTTGTCTCTCAGTGAAGGTGTGTGTTGTCTCTCAGGACTGAAGGTGTGTGTTGTCTCTCTCAGGTGTGTGTTGTCTCTCAGGTGTGTGTTGTCTCTCAGTGAAGGTGTGTGTTGTCTCTCAGGTGTGTGTTGTCTCTCAGGTGTGTGTTGTCTCTCAGGTGTGTGTTGTCTCTCAGTGAAGGTGTGTGTTGTCTCTCAGGTGTGTGTTGTCTCTCAGTGAAGGTGTGTGTTGTCTCTCAGGTGTGTGTTGTCTCTCAGTGAAGGTGTGTGTTGTCTCTCAGGTGTGTGTTGTCTCTCAGTGAAGGTGTGTGTTGTCTCTCAGGTGTGTGTTGTCTCTCAGTGAAGGTGTGTGTTGTCTCTGAGGTGTGTGTTGTCTCTCAGTGAAGGTGTGTGTTGTCTCTCTCAGGTGTGTGTTGTCTCTCAGTGAAGGTGTGTGTTGTCTCTCAGTGAAGGTGTGTGTTGTCTCTCAGTGAAGGTGTGTGTTGTCTCTCAGTGAAGGTGTGTGTTGTCTCTGAGGTGTGTGTTGTCTCTCAGTGAAGGTGTGTGTTGTCTCTCTCAGGTGTGTGTTGTCTCTCAGTGAAGGTGTGTGTTGTCTCTCAGTGAAGGTGTGTGTTGTCTCTCAGGTGTGTGTTGTCTCTCAGTGAAGGTGTGTGTTGTCTCTCAGTGAAGGTGTGTGTTGTCTCTCAGTGAAGGTGTGTGTTGTCTCTCAGGTGTGTGTTGTCTCTCAGTGAAGGTGTGTGTTGTCTCTCAGTGAAGGTGTGTGTTGTCTCTGAGGTGTGTGTTGTCTCTCAGTGAAGGTGTGTGTTGTCTCTGAGGTGTGTGTTGTCTCTCAGTGAAGGTGTGTGTTGTCTCTCAGGTGTGTGTTGTCTCTCAGTGAAGGTGTGTGTTGTCTGTGAGGCTGAATCCTCTGGTAATCTCATCTGTGCTCTGGATGACGGAGTTGGACGCTGTAAGACAATCACACGTGATTATGCGCGCGCTGGCGTCCTCTTCCTCCGTCCTCTCCCTCCGTCCTCTTCCTCCTCTTCCTCTTCCTCCGTCCTCTTCCTCCGTCCTCTTCTTCCGTCCTCTTCCTCTGTCCTCTTCCTCCGTCCTCTCCCTCCGTCCTCTTCCTCCGTCCTCTTCCTCTGTCCTCTTCCTCCGTCCTCTTCCTCCGTCCTCTTCCTCCGTCCTCTTCCTCTGTCTTCTTCCTCCGTCCTCTTCCTCCGTCCTCTTCCTCCGTCCTCTTCCTATGTCCTCTTCCTCCGTCCTCTTCCTCCTCCTCTGTCCTCTTCCTCCGTCCTCTTCCTCCGTCCTCTTCCTATGTCCTCTTCCTCCGTCCTCTTCCTCCTCCTCTGTCCTCTTACATTTACATTTACATTTAGTCATTTAGCAGACGCTTTTATCCAAAGCGACTTACAAATGAGAGCAAAAGAAGCAACTAGAACAGTCAAGGGCAACAGTATGCAAGTGCTGTAACAAGTCTCAGTTAATCTAGCTCAGAACACAGGACAGTTTTTTTTTTTTTTTTTTTTTTTTTTTTTTTTTTTTTTTTTAAATAAATTGGACAGACAGAAAATGAATAGAATGATAAGTGCTATTCTTGATTGGTCAGGTGCTGCTGGAAGAGATGTGTCTTTAGACGTTTTTTGAAAATGGTTACCGACTCGGCCGCACGAATTGAGATAGGCAGGTCATTCCACCAGGTGGGAACAGCCCAGGAAAAGCTCCGTGAGAGCGATTTCATGCCTCTCTGGTATGGCACCACCAGGCGTCGTTCACTAGCAGAACGTAAGTTCCTGGAGGGTGTGTAAGTCTGAACAAGCGAGTTTAGGTATATTGGTGCAGAGGCAGTGGTCGCTTTGAAGGCGAGCACCAGTGCCTTGAATTTGATGCGAGCAGCTATTGGCAGCCAGTGCAGACCTCTTCCTCCGTCCTCTTCCTATGTCCTCTTCCTCCGTCCTCTTCCTCCTCCTCTGTCCTCTTCCTCCGTCCTCTTCCTCCTCCTCTTCCTCCGTCCTCTTCC
The DNA here is from genome assembly GCA_033150135.1 of Gobio occitaniae. Classification (NCBI taxonomy): domain Eukaryota; kingdom Metazoa; phylum Chordata; class Actinopteri; order Cypriniformes; family Gobionidae; genus Gobio; species Gobio occitaniae. Next base: position 35,083 of record JARQWZ010006629.1, on the reverse strand, counting down.
TCTGTCCTCTTCCTCCGTCCTCTTCCTCCGTCCTCTTCCTCCTCCTCTTCCTCCGTCCTCTTCCTCCGTCCTCTTCCTCTGTCCTCTTCCTCCGTCCTCTTCCTCCATCCTCCGTCCTCTTCATCCGTCCTCTTCCTCTGTCCTCTTCCTCTGTCCTCTTCCTCCGTCCTCTTCCTCCGTCCTCTTCCTCCATCCTCTTCCTCTGTCCTCTTCCTCCGTCCTCTCTCTCCGTCCTCTTCCTCTTCCTCCGTCCTCTTCCTCTGTCCTCTTCCTCCGTCCTCTTCCTCCGTCCCCCGTCCTCTTCCTCTGTCCTCTTCCTCCGTCCCCCGTCCTCTGTGCTCTTCCTCCGTCCTCTTCCTCTGTCCTCTTCCTCCGTCCTCTTCCTCCGTCCCCCGTCCTCTTCCTCTGTCCTCGTCCTCCGTCCCCCGTCCTCTTCCTCTGTCCTCTTCCTCCGTCCCCCGTCCTCTGTGCTCTTCCTCCGTCCTCTTCCTCTGTCCTCTTCCTCCGTCCTCTTCCTCTGTCCTCTTCCTCCGTCCTCTTCCTCCGTCCTCTTCCTCTGTCCTCTGTCCTCTGTCCTCTTCCTCCGTCCTCTTCCTCTGTCCTCCGTCCTCTTCCTCTGTCCTCTTCCTCCGTCCTCTTCCTCCGTCCCCCGTCCTCTTCCTCTGTCCTCTTCCTCCGTCCCCCGTCCTCTGTGCTCTTCCTCCGTCCTCTTCCTCTGTCCTCTTCCTCCGTCCTCTTCCTCCGTCCTCTTCCTCCGTCCTCTTCCTCCGTCCTCTTCCTCTGTCCTCCGTCCTCTTCCTCTGTCCTCTTCCTCTGTCCTCTGTCCTCCGTCCTCTTCCTCCGTCCTCTTCCTCCGTCCTCTTCCTCCGTCCTCTTCCTCTGTCCTCCGTCCTCTTCCTCTGTCCTCTTCCTCCGTCCTCTGTCCTCTGTCCTCTGTCCTCTTCCTCCGTCCTCTTCCTCTGTCCTCCGTCCTCTTCCTCTGTCCTCTTCCTCTGTCCTCTTCCTCCGTCCTCTTCCTCCGTCCTCTTCCTCTGTCCTCTGTCCTCTGTCCTCCGTCCTCTTCCTCTGTCCTCTTCCTCCGTCCTCTTCCTCCGTCCTCTTCCTCCGTCCCCCGTCCTCTGTCCTCTTCCTCCGTCCTCTTCCTCTGTCCTCCGTCCTCTGTCCTCTTCCTCTGTCCTCTTCCTCCGTCCCCCGTCCCCCGTCCTCTGTCCTCTTCCTCTGTCCTCTTCCTCTGTCCTCTTCCTCCGTCCTCTTCCTCTGTCCTCTTCCTCCTCCTCTTCCTCTGTCCTCTTCCTCCGTCCTCTTCCTCCGTCCTCTTCCTCCGTCCCCCGTCCTCTGTCCTCTTCCTCCGTCCTCTTCCTCTGTCCTCCGTCCTCTGTCCTCTTCCTCTGTCCTCTTCCTCCGTCCCCCGTCCTCTGTCCTCTTCCTCTGTCCTCTTCCTCTGTCCTCTTCCTCCGTCCTCTTCCTCTGTGCTCTTCCTCCGTCCTCTTCCTCTGTCCTCTTCCTCTGTCCTCTTCCTCTGTCCTCTTCCTCCGTCCTCTTCCTCCGCCCGCTCGCTGTCACACAGCTCGGGTTACACACGCCTCCTCCGCTCTGGGTGGATGTTGTCATGCTGGGAGTGTTGCGCGGGACCCCATGGGGCTCGGCTAATTGGTGGTCCTGGTTCAGACTGGTTTTCAATGGGGTTTGGACAAAGGCGTCAGTGTGGATCACGTGGGGGACGAGACGAGGCGAGGGGCCCGAGACAAAGAGCCCAGGACGCCCCATTACTGACCACAAATCACCCCGCGATCGGCCCCCACACGCTATCTGTGACCCACATGCTCATCCGTGTGTGAAGAGCCTTTCCCCCTCCGCACAGCATCAGTGTTCAGAGCTCGCGTGTTCACAGGGGAATATCTCTGTACAGTGAGTCAGAGTGACCGGTGGAGTGACCGATGGAGTGACCACTGGAGTGACCACTGGAGTGACTGGTGGAGTGACCAGTGGAGTGACCAGTGGAGTGACTGGTGGAGTGACCGGTGGAGTGACTGGTGGAGTGACCGGTGGAGTGATCGGTGGAGTGACCAGTGGAGTGACCGGTGGAGTGACTGGTGGAGTGACTAGTGGAGTGACTGGTGGAGTGACCGCTGGAGTGACTGGTGGAGTGACCGCTGTAGTGACTGGTGGAGTGACCGCTGGAGTGACCAGTGGAGTGACCACTGGAGTGACCACTGGAGTGACTGGTGGAGTGACCGCTGGAGTGACTGGTGGAGTGACCAGTGGAGTGACCACTGGAGTGTTCTGACCGCTGGAGTGACCGGTGAAGTGACCGAGGGAGTGACCGCTGGAGTGACTGGTGGAGTGTTTTGACCGCTGGAGTGACTGGTGGAGTGACCGCTGGAGTGACTGGTGGAGTGACCGGGGGAGTGACCGCTGGAGTGTTGTGACCGCTGGAGTGAACGCTGGAGTGACCGGTGGAGTGACCGCTGGAGTGACTGGTGGAGTGTTGTGACCGGTGGAGTGACTACTGGAGTGACCACTGGAGTGTTGTGACCGCTGGAGTGTTGTGACTGGTGGAGTGACCGCTGGAGTGACCGGTGG